>CM016624.1:143065229-143337805 GCA_005393395.2 Gossypium australe | reverse complement strand
GAATACCAGGATGGGAATCAAACTAACGGTTGGAAAAGGAGCCCGAGCAAGGAAAGGCTTGGGGAAATACCAGCAAGGGATGGCTAGAGCGCTAAAACCGGTACCCCACAAGGCTCGACGGCTTAGGATTTAAGCCCGACATGCAACAAAAGGAAACAATTGCAAAGGGAGCAAGAAAGAAGGATCGCAAGAGTCACAGGTCGAGAATTAGAGTGGGAACCCATAACATATCCGCCTTTGTCGAAAACATTTACCTCGGCCGGAATTATATTCCCGAGAGAAGAGGACCCGCGGAGTATGGTGTCATGGGTAGAAAAGGGTCTACAGGACTTCAGCATAAATGTCATTGCAAAGGGAATAATGCGATTGGAAAACTCTTCGATGATACGCCCTTGTCCTCCAGGATTCACTTTGAACAATTGGACTGCTGTGGATCTCCTTGTAGTTTCCAAATCCCCTCCGGTAATGCTCAGTATTAACTTTTTGTATACCCCTAAGCTGTAGGGGAATATGTTGTGAGAGTTTATTTTGTCTATCTAGCTTTTAAAATGAAACATGAATAAAGATATTTTGTCGCGTTCTTTCATTCTCATTGGTTCCACATTCATTTCTTTCTTTACCTGTCCCTATATATCCCATATCATCATGTCACGATGTCTCCTCTATAGTCTTTTCTTTTTTACTTTTCAGGTGCTCGGATATCAACGACATGAACAATCCTGTTATGAGTCCTAAAATCAAATTCGAGAGGCTATTTGTGTAGGAGAATTCGAGGCTGAAGAAGACGCCGAAGATTATGCCTCTTCCCCAGACCTACTGAAAATGGTAGAACAAGAGGATAAACAGATTTGCCCCATCAAGAATCGGTCGAGACAGTGAATTTAGGAAGTGAAGAAAAGAAGCAAGAGGTAAAAGTCGGGACCTCCATATCTGAAGACACCAAACATGATCTAATCACCTTGCTTCATGAATACAAAGACGTGTTCGCATGGTCGTATCAAGATATGCCAGGTTGAACGAAGATATAGCGATCCATAGACTCCCACTGAAACCTGAATGCAAGCCTATCCAACAGAAGTTAAGGCGGATGAGGCCAGAATGCTCTTAAAGATAAAGGAAGAAGTAAAGAAACAATTTGATGCTGGATTCCTGCAAGTCTCTAGATATCCAGAATGGGTAGCTAACATAGTCCCATACCGAAGAAAGATGGCAAAGTACGAATGTGTGTGGATTACCGTGATTTGAATCGAGCCAGCCCTAAAGATAATTTCCCGCTGCCACATGATATATTGGTAGATAACACGACGAAGAATTCGTTGTTCTCCTTCATGGATGGATTTTCGGGCTACAACCAAATCAAATGGCTCCCGAGGATATGGAGAAAACTACGTCACGACGATGTGGGGGACATTCTGCTACAAAGTGATGCCGTTGGTTTAAAGAATGCCGGGGCAACATATCAAAGAGCCATGGTGACACTGTTCCACGACATGATGCATAAGGAAATAGAAGTCTATGTCGACGATATGATCGCCAAATCTCAAGGAGAAAGAGAGCATGTTGAGAACCTCCGGAAGCTGTTCGAAAGACTGAGGAAATTCCAACTAAAGCTTAACCCTGCCAAATGTACCTTTGGGGCTACCTCGGGAAAATTATTGGGATTCATCGTCAGCGAGAAAGGTATCGGGTTGATCCGGATAAAATAAAGGCCATACAAGAACTACCACGCGCACACAAAAGGAAGTCAGAGATTCTAGGGAGACTGAATTACATTGCTCGGTTCATTGCTCAACTCACCAAGTGTGATCCAATTTTTCGACTCCTTCGAAAACACAATTCTGGAGAATGGGACAGGAATGCCAAGAGGCTTTTGACAAAAGCAGTATTTATCTAGTCCTCCGTGCTAGTACCCGCAACCCCCGGAAGGCCACTAATACTATATCTGACTGTGTCCGAAAACTCAATGGGTTGCGTCTTGGGGCAACATGATGAGTCTGGAAAAGAGAACAGGCGATCTATTATCTCAGTAAGAAATTCACGGAGTGTGAGACAAGGTATCCGACAATCGAAAAGTTCTGTTGTGCTTTGGTCTGGGCAACTCGGAGGCTTAGGAAATATGTGCTATATCATACGACGTGGCTGATTTCAAAGCTAGACCCAATAAAGTACATGATGGAGTCGCCTGCACTCTCAGGAAGAATGGCACGATGGCAGATCCTACTATCAGAGTATGACATCGTATACGTAAGCCAGAAATCGATTAAAGGGAGCGCAATAGCTGATTTCTTAGCAACTCGGACAACAGAGTACGAGCCATTGAGATTTGACTTCCCAGACGAAGACTTGATATGCGTTACGGAAGAAGAATGTGAATCGTCAAAAGAGAAATCATGGAAGATGAGTTTTGACGGCGCATCAAATGCATTGGGGCACGGAATTGGAGCAATCCTAGTGTCACCCGAAGGGTATCATTACCCTTTTACTGCCAGATTAAATTTCTTCTGTACCAACAACATAGCAGAATATGAGGCTTGCATCATGGGACTTCGCGCAGCTATCGAGCAGAACGTTAAGGTCTTGGCAGTCTCCGGGACTCGGCATTGTGATTTACCAAATCCGTGGAGATTGGAAGTAAGGACTCGAAGTTGGTTAAATATCACGATCTCGTTAGAATGGTCGAAGAATTCGAAGAAGTGACTTTTAATTATTTCCCACGGGAGGAAAACCAGTTGGCTGACGCCCTGGCCATTTGGCTTCAATGTTCAAAGCAAACCGAGAAACAGAAATGCCTCTCCAGATGAGCATATACGAGGCCCCAGGCGCATTGTTTTAGCATTGACACGAGGCAGACGAGCAACCATGGTTCCATGATATCTTAGAATATGTCAAGAATCAAAGATATCCCGAGCAAGCAAATGAGAACGACAAAAGAACAATCAGGAAATTGGCAGCGGGTTCGTTCTCGATAGGGACATCCTGTACAAAAGGGGAAAAGATCAAGTCCTCCTGAGATGTGTGGATACTGTTGAAGCCAGAAAGATACTCGAAGAGGTCCATGAAGGAGTTTGTGGAACGCACGCCAATGGCTTCACTATGGCCAGGCAAATCATGAGGCTCGGTTATTATTGGTTGACAATGGAAGGCGATTGCATTAGTTACGCACGAAAGTGTCACAAATGTCAAGTTTATGGCGATAAAATTCATGCAGCACCTTCACCCCTTCATGTTATGACTTCCCCGTGGCCCTTTTCTATGTGGGGCATGGATGTTATAGGGCCAATCTCCCCGAAAGCTTCTAATGGACACCGATTCATTTTTGTGGTCATAGACTACTTCACAAAATGGATAGAAGCTGCTTCGTTTGCTAATGTGACAAGGACAGCAGTGTGCAGATTCTTAAAAAAGGAGATCATATGCCGATATGGCTTGCCGGAAAGAATTATTTCAGATAATGCTTTGAATCTGAACAACAAAATGATGAAGGAAGTGTGCGAGCAATTTCAAATAAAGCATCATAATTCCTCACCCTATCGTCCAAAGATGAACGGAGCAGTAGAAGCCGCTAACAAGAATATTAAGAAGATCATTGGGAAGATGACTGAGACGTATAAGGATTGGAACGAGAGACTACCATTCGCTCTATACGCGTATCGGACGTGTGTGCGTACCTCTACGGGGGCAACTCCTTTCTCTCTAGTCTATGGGATGGAAGCTGTGCTGCCCATTGAGGTGGAAATCCCCTCCCTGCGAATCTTAATGGAGTCAAAGCTAGAAGAATCTGAATGGGTTCAGGCTCGATATGACCAACTGAATCTGATTGAAGAAAAACGCTTGAAAGCAATTTGTCACGGACAGATGTACCAAAGGAGAATGGTCGCAGCCCATAACAAGAAGGTGCGTCCAAGAGAATTTCGTGAAGGAGAACTCGTGTTGAGGAAGATTCTCCCTATACAAAAGGACTTTCGAGGAAAATGGGCACCGAATTGGGAAGGACCATACGTCGTAAAGAGAGCTTTCTCAGGTGGAGCTTTGATCCTCACTAAAATGGATGGGAAGGAGTTACCAAATCCGGTGAACTCAGATGCCGTGAAGAAATATTACGCCTAAAAAAAAAACGAAAAGGCATCCTGATAAACGGAAGCAATCTGGTCCGAGAAGGCAGAAATGAGTTGAACAAAGAGTCAAACAGCGAGATCATAGTATTAAAGCGGACTCTGAAGCTTAAGAATCTTTTACACGAAGAATCTTGCTCGAAAAGATTCGGGACGAAGAAACATGGAAAAATTCATACGTCGGATATCTAGAGCATTTATTACAACTAAACTTGTTTTCCTTTTATAATGCTTTCTTAATCGAGTCATTCACTGTCAATTTTCTTGTTGCTTTTGAAATAAATATGAGGAACATCTTCCAAGCCTACTTTGCAATTTTCATGCATTTTCCTTATGTTTCATTTTGGAGATAAATAGTAAAACTACACACTCTAAACGAAAAGAATATGGAGCATTACCTGGATGAGGATTGGGTAAATACGAGAGCTTCAAAGCAAGGACAAATTTCAAAAAAAAAAAAAAAGGGAAATACGAATTACTCGTAGAACCTGAGGGCGGTTATCAAGCCCGAGGAAAGTCAAGAGTCGAAGCAAGGAACGCGGGCTACCATGAAAGTCGCAATGAAAGAGATACATAAAAAACAAGCCCAAGAAACATGGCATGATCATGTAGGCATTTAGGACAAACACATGCATATCATGACGTCATCACGCATGACACATACAGGTACGCCAGTAAAACAAGAAGTCTTGACCACGGTTGCGCCAAACCAAGGAGAAAGATGACATCCGAGTTTCACCAGATGATATATTTTGAGATTCCAGTTTCAAAATATCAACTCATATCAGAGAGAAGTGAGTTGAGCCTCGGGTCACACCCTGAGGTGTCTTTTAATTTCTTTTCAAAATATCAACTCATGTCAAAGAGAAGTGAGTTGAGCCTCGGGTCACACCCTGAGGTGTCTTTCAATTTCTTTTCAAAATATCAACTCATATCAGAGAGAAGTGAATTGAGCCTCGGGTCACACCCTGAGGTGTCTTTTAATTTCCTTTCAAAATATCAACCCATATCAGAGAGAAGTGAGTTGAGCCTCGGGTCACACCTTGAGGTGCCTTTAATTTCCTTTCAAAATATTACTCATATCAGAGAGAAGTGAGTTGAGCCTCGGGTCACACCCTGAGGTGTCTTTCAATTTCTTTTCAAAATATCAACTCATGTCAGAGAGAAGTGAGTTGAGCCTCGGGTCACACCCTGAGGTGTCTTTCAATTTCTTTTCAAAATATCAACTCATATCAGAGAGAAGTGAGTTGAGCCTCGGGTCACACCCTGAGGTGTCTTGTAACACCCCCTACCCGTATTCGTTGTCAGAATAAGGTACGGGGCATTACCGGAGTTTACAATTTTTTATTTTTTTATTTTTTTTATTTTTTTATTTTTGAAACCGAAACCATTCTAATTCATCATATTTTCAAAATAAAATTCATGCATATTTATAAGATAACTTTAACAGATAAGCCATACCAATGGCTGACCTTACATTCATTTCATACTAACATTTATTTTATTAGCTTATACATGCCATTCATTTCCAAAATAAGTTTCTTAAAATACCGAAATACTGGGGTTGATAGTGTGATGAGTCTCCCACCGATCCGACCTCCGAGCTCTTAACACTACAAAACAGGGAAAAAGGAAATAGGGTAAGCACTTTGTGCTTAGTAAGCCCATGTAACAAGAATTATACTTACCTAGTATTTTCAATACAAGCAATAAACATTCATATACTCACTCAATGCATTATTACCCTAACATTCACAAACTCAACATTCAAGTTAGTCGATTAATTTCCATATATCAATAATATATATTATGATTGATGAGCTCATCAATACTATGATTTTCATTTCCTTGTTATTTTTCCATATTTATCCCGTTGAATTACTCGAAATTTCGATGGATTTTCAGAGGTACACTTTAGTGTACAAATCCGGGTCCGTCAATTCATATTCATGTGCGCACATTTCCATTTCAGATAGCACACTCCCGCGAACCTCATCCTTACAGCGGGATTACCAGTCCAGGCTAAATCCCCTGTAATATAAACTCACAGAGTATTGTTGGGATTACCAGTCCAGGCTAAATCCCCTGCAACGACAATTACTCTAATGAGCTTGGATCTGAATTACCAGTCCAGGCTAAATTCAGACCCTAATTCGGATTACCCGTCCGGGCTAAATCCATTTTCCACATATTCTTCGGGAGGGCTATATCAGGATAGGATCACCCGTCCGGGCTAGATCCTTTTTCACCGTCAATTCCTTTTCAGAGATCCATCAAATTTTGCTTTCATTCAACCGGGATTTCTTTCCCTTTTTATCAAAAATATCAATATTGCATAAATTTTCATACCATGAACATTCAAATTATATTCACAACAATAACATACATTTCAACATTTAAGAATATAATTCAAGTTACATGAACTTACCTCAATATTAGTTCGTTTATAAAATCTACTAATCCGGGACTTTTTCCTTTCCTCGATCTAGCTTCGTATTTGAGTTTTCCGGATCTAAATAAATAAATTCAATCATCAATTCAATACATTTCATGTTCACATGTAGCATTTTCTATAATTCTATTATTATTTTTAACTTATTCAAAGCTGTCTACTTGAGTCACAGTCACTAAATTATTTATTTCTCGAGCTACAGAGCTCCAAATGAGGAACCGTTAATTTTCTATGAAACTAGATTCACATGTCTTCATACCATAAAATTTCCAGAATTTTTGGCCTAGCCAATTAGTACAGTTTATTCATCAAAGTCACCCCTGTTCTGCTGTCTGGCAGTTCTGACTCTTCTTCACTAAAAATTAATTATCTCTTCATACAGAAATTATATGGTGTTCCCGTTTATTTCTATAGAAAATAGACTCATTCAGGATTCTAAACATATAAATTTAAGCCCCTAATTATTTTTCTCCAATTTTTTATGATTTTTCAAAGTCAGAACAGGGGATCCCGAAATCCATCTGAACCAGTCTTACAAAAATATAAATATCTCAATTTACAGAATTCCTTTGCTTTCCCTGTTTCTTTCATATAAAAATAAACTCAATAAGCTTTAATTTCATATCTCATTCAACTTCTAATTCCACTTCTACGATTTTTGGTGATTTTTCAAAGTTACTCTACTGCTGCTGTCCAAAATAGTTTTGTTATAGCTTATTTTACAATTAAATCCTTTACTCAATTCTAACTTCAAATTCTTTCAATTCAACCATTAATTCATCATTTTATTCATCATATGCTATATTCAAAAACTCTGAAACTTCAAAAATTTCAACTTAAATTCATCAAAACTTTGTTCTAAAACTTATAAAGCATCAAAATTAAAAGAAAAGGACTAAATTAACTTACCAAATTAAACTTCAAGCTTTAAAAACTATATTATCCCTTTTTTTCTTTCTTTTCTCTTCTTCTTTCTCCCTTCACGTTTGCTCTCTGTTTCTTCCTTTGTTTTATCCTTTTGTTTCTTTTCTCTTTTCTTTATATATATAATAATAGAATAATAGAATAATATAATAATATAATATTTAACTAAAAATCTCAGATTTTTCTTCAATTAACCGCCTCAATCTAGACAAAATGGCTTAATTGCCATTTTGGTCCTTTATACTTTCTTTTAATCTATAATTAAACTTTTACTTTCATTTCAATTTAGTCCTTTTCATTTAATTACCTACCCAAACGTTAAAATTTTCTAACGAAAGTTTAATACCACATTACTAACATTTTATAAATATTTATAAAAATATTTCCTATCATATAAAGACTCATGCAAACATATTGAAATAAATTTCTATTTAAATCGGATTTATGGTTACGAAACCATTGTTCCGATAACCTTGAATTTAGGCCATTACATGTCTTTTAATTTCTTTTCAAAATATCAATTCATATCAAAGAGAAGTGAGTTGAGCCTTGGGTCACACCCTGAGGTGTCTTTTAATTTCTTTCCAAAATATCAACTCATACCAGAGAGAAGTGAGTTGAGCCTCGGGTCACACTCTGAGGTGTCTTTTAATTTCTTTTCAAGATGTCAACCCATATCTGAGAAAGGTGAGTTGAATCTCAAGTTGTACGCCGAGGTATTTTCAATTTCCAGTTTCTGTTGATAAAAAAAAAAAAAAACTCATGAGAGTGTTGTTGAGCTTCGGGGCACACGCGAAGGAACTTGCAGACGGAAGACTGAAGTCGCATTGAGCAAATTGAATGAAAAAGTTCCAGTGGACAGAGAAGATAGAGCAAGAGCAAAATGAAGCTACGGGCCATATCTCTCGGAAGTAGCAGTGGAGTAGAATGAAGATCGAGGTCTCCCCGAAGATGGCAAGGAAACAGCTTGAAAAATTCAGATTTATTTCCTCGAAGTCCCGGTGAAGTAAATCAAAGATAAGAACCTCTTCTGCCTAAAATCGCATCGAAGCCGATCAAGGCACTAGCTACTGTACTCTTGAAGAAGCAATGGAATAGGAAATGTCGTCTCCTTGAAGATATAACGAAACGGTGAAGAGAATCAAAGTGACAAGTTACAGTGGAGTTTGAAGCTGTTTGAAGAGGACGAGGACCAACAAGTCAAGGCTTGGCCAAGACCGGGCAAAATTGGTTCTTTTATTGTCTTTGCTCTATTATCGTTTCACGACAATGAGCAAAGAGGGGCAGCTGTAATCACCAATTTTGGCCCGGGTAATTAACTCCGGGCCCATTACAAACAAATTACACCAGGCCCAAAACCAAACCAAATTCAAAAAATTTGACCCAAAATCTGAAAGGCCCAATAGGCCCGAAACCAAAGATGACCAGAAAGAGCTAGGGTTTTGGAACCCTAGCAACGCCGCGCGCGTGTAGATACGCGCTCCTCCACCAGCGCCGCAGCACCCACGCGCGCACCTTCGCCGGTCTCCACCTCTCTCTGTCCCCCGCAATCTGCAACAAAACAAAAAACGACAGATCCACAAAACAAAAGGCATTTTTTTCGTTTTTTTATTATTTTCGATTGGCTATAAAGCCAAGAAAAGAAACTGTAACAGGGGCCTTTTTTTTGGAAATCAATACAAGAATTGACAGGAAATATACAAAAAAGAAAAGCAAACTTCAAAAAAACACAACAGATTCGAAGGTATCTTCCCTTTTTTATTATTTCGAGTTTTTTTATTTTATGCAAAATACATGTATGTATAAAAAAATAAAAAATATAAAAAGAAGAGAGAAAAAACGGCGGCGCCACGGCGGACCCCTTTGCCGGAATTCCCCTTTCGTGCGCACCTACAGAGAGAAACAAAGGAGGTTCAGATTTTTTTTGAGAAAGCTAAAACTGATATTTTTTTTGAGGGTTTAGGGCCTTATATACTAAGACCAAACGGTGCCGTTTCACGTGGGGGGGTCCGCGCGTTGACCCGGATCCGACCCAGGATCCGCGCGTCCTCCCCCAGATGGATTAATTGCGCCTCAGCCCCCTCCCATCTATTTTGCCTTGCAAATCCTCTTTTATATTTTCATAATTTGGCCCGAAGATTTGCCTTTCGTTTCAATCTAGCCCGTACCTGAACGCTGCCGTTTCTGACAATGGGCTTATTTTCATTTAAGTCCCTTCAATTTACGCGCGCATGACGATTCGGTCCCTTTTATCTTTATTTCGTTCCAAATCGACCCCGAAGCCTCATTTTCCATACAATTTGGTCCCTTTCTTAGCATTTTATGATTATTCTCCTTATCCTTATGTTTATTATTATTATTATTATTATTATTATTATTATTATTATTATTATTATTAATTACTACTATTAATATTTTTAGCTGCGTGTATATATATATATATTTATTATTATTATATCATTATTGTCATTATATTCATACTGGCATTACATGTAATTTATATCTTTATTATTATAATGTATATATTTTTTTAGTCTAACATTACTATCCCCTATTTAACTTTAGGTTACCTATTTATAGTTACGCTATTTTGTATATACTTTAATTCACATTTATATAACGACTATCTTTATATTAATATACTGTATATATTTTCCTTTGCTATTATTATTATTACTATTATCATTATTGTATTGTTATTTGTATATACTAGCTTTATCATTATTATTGTTATTATATCTATAATAGTATCTTGTACATAATTTACGATTGCATTGTCACTATTCACTGCATGACCCTATTCCTATTTTCAAAACCACGTTTCTTTAAGACATTTTTTATCAATTTTGCTCTAAAAACTAAAATTTTCAAAAACAAGGCAATATTCCGTGTTTGGAAATTCAAGGGACCGTGCCCTATGTGTTGGGTCTCGGTTCTCTTGCTTGACCAAATAGTCGAATAACCTTTTTGATGTTTTAATAAATGAGTATTAGGGATTAAGAGATGACTTTGGATTCGAGGATTGAAATCATCGTGTCCTATGTATTGGATGTGATGTTTGTTTCCTTCGAAACGAGGAAAACTTAATATTCTAGAAAGACTCAAACATTTCCAAAAAGACCCAAATTTTTAAATTCATTTCTAATTTTGTTAAAACTTTCGACATTGGGACATCAATTAATCAATTTGGTACCGATTTTCTGGGCGTTGCGAGGGTGCTAATCCTTCCTCGCACGTAACCGACTCCCGAACCTGTTTTCTCGAATATTCGTAGACCAAAAACCCCGTTTTAGTAAATCAATTGTTTTATTAAAACAAAGGTGATCCGATCACACCTATTAAAAGGTCGGTGGCGACTCCCGTTTTATTCGTTTTTTTTTCAAAACCCAAGTTCGATTTCCGTTTTGTCAAAAAATGGTTACGACAGTCCTGAAGAAGAATTTAAAATTTATTGGGATGGAATAATATTAATTTTGAGAATTTATGGAAGTGGATTAAGTGACTATGACACATAAATTAATTTAAGTGTCAAAGTGAAGCATAAGATGAGTTAATGGCCAAGTGGTGATGGCGCATGGGTTTAGGCATGAGGGAGAAGGTTCGAATCCCTTGTTTAGCATCTAGGTGAATTTTATTTTGAATTTTTCTGCACATATATATAGCAAGTGTCGGCCAAGAGCTTATATGGTAGGTGTTGACTTGTTATTTTTGGTTAGAATATCAAAGGAATAAGGAAATTGTTAACTTAAGGAAGGGAATCAAGAAAATAAGGAAAGATGTGAAGATATGAGGCAAGAATCAAGGAATTATTAATGGAAACAATAACTTGGCCATTTGACCATGCATTTGGACAGCAATATGGCTAGGGGGGAGGTTGGCCGAATTTTGCTAGTAGCTTGGTAAGGTTTAGGAGTTTACTTTTGGTCATCTTTAGTTTTTGTGCAAAGTTTTGCAACTTTTCTCTCAACCTCTTTTCCCTTTAGCCGAAATTGATCATTGGTAAGCCTTGATTATTTTGACCAATTGGTCATTTTTGCTTTTCACTTTAGTGTTCAATTGGTATTCTTTTTGTGCCTTATTCTCATTAGTGCCGATTTTACCAATACCTAAAAGACCATTCTTTTCTTTTATTCTCCCCATTGCCGAATATACACCTCTCTCTCAAGCTCATCTTTTTCTTTCTTTTTCTTCTATTCACTTTGAAATCAAAGCAACATCATCACCATCTTTCTCCTATTTTATTTCTTTCAATCGAAATTCTCTCCACCTACACTTTCATGGCCGAATGCTAAAGTGTCTTTAAGCCAATTTATTTTCTCTTCTCCTTAATCTTACATAGCCGAATCTTTCATCAATCAAACACCATTCTCAATCCTTTCTTTTCGACGTGGAAAATAGATAAGAGATTCTTTTAGTTTCGATTAAGTTAAAAGTGGTTATGGCCAAATATTGATGGTGGTTTGAAGGCTTTATTAGATCAAAATAAACGTTCGTACTAGTAACGTCTTCTTTGTTACTCTTTAGTGCGACAACGGAAGTTTGGAAATCAAGAAGTCGTGGGTGACACAAATCGTTGGAATCGATTTTTGTGGTAAGGAAATCACAACTTTAAAAACCTTGGTATTATTTCGAAATTATGTTAGATTGGAGTAACGATCTTTGTTTTTGAAGACATTCAAAATAGGGAAGAAAAGGGCGGTGTTTAGTTTCCGGAAGAGGGGAGGTTCTGTTATTCCCCCTAAGTATAAACAAAGGGCTATTTCGGGAATCCGAGATTTTCCAACGGGTTGCAGACGTTCAACCGAGGAAAATCAATTGTTCGAAGTCGTTCGTACTCCCGAACCATTATTCATTCGTGGATTCGATTCGGTTAGCGAACCATCAATCGGGAAGAAATCGCAAGTAGAAGTACTACGAAAATCCGAGGGTAAATTCTAGATCGTTATGTTTAAATCGATTTATTTATTAGAATATAGTGTTCTAACTATCGCGATACGTTTAGGTGTTGAAGAGCGGGAAAGTGTAGTTCTCTCAATAACCAGGTGTGTAATTTCACACTCATTTTCGGGTTAGATTTCTAATCATTAGTATTGCGATAAAATCGTGAAAATGGTAAATTCGGAAAATTATGTAGTAATTGATACTTTTGTGAAATGCATGAAAAGGGTGAAAACCGAGAATTATGCGAAAAACTGTTAAATTGCAAAAATGGGCCGTTAACCCTCTAGTTCAATAAATGAGCCAATAATACTCTAGTTCGATAAATGAGCCAATAATACTCTAGTTCGATAAATGAGCCAATAATACTCTAGTTCGATAAATGGGTCAATAATACTCTAGTTCGATAAATGAGCCAATAATACTCTAGTTCGATAAATGGGCCAATAATACTCTAGTTCGATAAATGGGCCAATAATACTCTAGTTCGATAAATTGGGCCAAAAAATACTTTAGTTCGATATATGGGCCAAAAGTTCACTAAACTGTTAAATGGGCTAATTGCTAAATTATTATTTATATGGGCCTAATACAATGTTTAATGATAAACACACCAATGTTATGGAATAATTAAAAATCTGTTATGTGATTATATTTTGTTATACAAGCATGATTGCATGGGGTGGGATATATGAAGAGAAGAATGGCCAGTTGCCACAAATTTGGCTCAATGCCTCTAGTTCGGTGGCTCTGCCACAAATTTGGCTCAATGCCTCTAGTTCGGTGGCTCTGCCACAAATTCGGCTAAATGCCTCTAGTTCGGTGGTTCTGCCACAAATTTGGCTCAATGCCTCTAGTTCGGTGACAATGTCACAATCTAGTTCGGTAGTGCACTACAAAATTATTTAAAGGCTTAAAGCCTATGATTGGTGTGTTTGGCGGGGTGGGTTGACTTGATCCCCACAGGTGTGACGGTTGGTATGGGGGTGTTAGCGGATGGAAAATTAGGTTTGGTTGGGAAATTTCATTTGTACATGCATTTTTAAATTATGTTATTTCATTTTATGATATATTGTTGAAATCTGTAAATGGGCTCAAGCCCAGCATGATATCTTGATGATCTGGCCCAATAATGGTGGTAAGTGAGTTGCACACTGAGTTCTTTGTAACTCACCCAATTTTATTATCCATTTCAGGTAATGGAAATTGACGTGGACTTGGGCCAGAGATGACTTGGTGGAGGCCATACTACAAACTTGGGTTTTTATAAACTATGACTTTATTTAAATTATTATCTTAAACTTCTGTTATGGGTTTAATGTAATAAGGCCTCTTATTATGTTTTTATAAATTTTATTGTGTGGATGGTTTAAATTTTATTTCCAAACTCTTAATATGGTTTTATTTTAAATATGTTAAGTTTTCTTAAGAACATTGGTTTTATAACAAAATTTTTGGACACTTTAATTATTTTAAATTCTTTCAAAGTTCTTTTAAACTATCTTAAGAATTTGACATTTATATTTTGACAATAAGTTTTCAAACAAGTATTTTTCTTAAGCCACAAATTTCAAATCCTCAAGTTTAATTTTATTAAACTCTGTTTTCAAAAAGTTTTGGTAGCACTTTTCTGTTTTAACTATTGAGTATAAACGAATGTTTGATTTGTGTGACAAACCAAATCTTGTCTAAACGCATAGACCGGGTTT
This sequence comes from Gossypium australe, assembly GCA_005393395.2. Lineage (NCBI taxonomy): Eukaryota > Viridiplantae > Streptophyta > Magnoliopsida > Malvales > Malvaceae > Gossypium > Gossypium australe. The sequence continues at coordinate 143,323,670 of CM016624.1, read as the reverse complement.
GGGGCATTACATTTAGTGGTATCAGAGCCCAGTTCAAAACTCGGCTGTGGTTTGGGTTCGACAATGAAATCTGTTTGAAAAATATTTTAAATTTCTAGACTTTCTGATTTAAAGGTAGTATGGCACCATGAGCATCCCGCGCCAAGTCAAATAAGTATCTGAATATTGATTGTCTGTTATGATTATGATATGATTATAAGAAACACTCTAGAACTTCTAGTTTTAGGTGTTAAAACCGTAGAGATTGAGACAATAGGATATTGTTGCGAAAACAACTCTATCTCCTTCATATCATAAAACATCGTTAATAAACAACTGAAATATTATTCTGATTCATAAAACTCTTAATCAGATCAAATCGAATTAGTCGCTATGAGCACTAGAAGACGTGTCGTGGACGCGGTAGACGTGGCCGTGGTAGAGGACGAGGTGTTAGGGGCACAACTGATGTGCCGAGTCATATGCCGGAAATGGATGCACCTGCGTCACTCGAGAGTGAGACGGGATCGCACGACCATATGGAAGAAGATAATGCTGTGACACGAGCAATGCTGCGAGTACTTGAAAGGGTCGCTGGATCCAGAACTGGGCCAACAGCTCGTGGGTCGATATCGGAGCGATTGAAATCCAGTGGAGCTGAGGTTTTCAGATGTGTCTCTGGCGTAGCTCCCAATGTCGCTGAATATTGGTTTGAGGCAGTGGAGCGAATTATGGACTATCTTGAGTGCACTGTGGAACAAAAACTAAGAGGAGCGGTATCTTTGTTAAGGGATGAAGCATACCAATGGTGGCTTACTGTCCGAGAAGGCACTGATGCTGCATTAGTTAATTGGGAATTCTTCAAGGCCTCCTTTCAAGGGAAATATGTGGGAACAAGCTATGTGGATGCTCGAAGGAAGGAATTCTTGAATCTGGTGCAAGGAAATAAGACGGTGGCAGCATATGAGGCTGAGTTCTTACGTTTGAGTCGCTATGCTCAAACGATAGTGGCAACGGATCATGAGCGTTGTGTACGCTTTGAGGATGGCTTGAAAGATGAGTTGCGGGTTCTGACAGCCCCACAGCAAGTTAGAACTTTTGCCACGCTCGTGAGAAGGCCAAGATAGTCGAAGAGGTTAAGAACTCGAAACGTCAGAATCGGGAGCAAGTTCGAAGCAAGAGAGATCTGAAGAATTCGGGTTCTTCAAAAAGGTTTCCGAAGAGGTTTCGGAATGATGAGCCTGCTCAAGGTAGAACACCTGTAGTTGTTAATCAGAGTCGAGATTGTGCTGATTGTGGGAAGAGGCATTCCGGAGAATGTTGGAGGAAGACGGGTGCTTGCTATAAATGTGGATCAACGGATCATCAATATAGGAGTTGCCCTCGACGTATGGATACAACTCAAGAAGTTCGTACTACTGATGCACCACCGGCAAGAGGAGCTCAGCAACCACCGAGAGGTCGTGGACCGGGTCGTGGTGGTAATGGGGCTGGACGTGGTCAAGGTGCAGCGGGTCGAGGCAATAGTCCTGAGGCAACGCGGATGCAAGACAGCCAAGACTGGTGTATGCAGTCAGACGCCAGGAGGATGGCAATGCACCTGATGTGATAACTAGTACGTTCTTCATTTCTGATGTACCCGTTATTGCCTTGATAGACATTGGTTCTACTCATTCTTATGTTGCTAGCACCATAACTGGAAACTTGAATTTAGACTCTGAAATTTCCGATAATGAGATGAGGGTGATTAGTCCCTTAGGACAGTCGGTGTTGGTTAATAAACTATTTAGAGACGTGCCCTTAGTGATTCAAGGAGAAACATTCCTGGCAAATTTGATGGAATTTCCATTTGGCAAATTTGATATCATTCTGGGTATGGATTGGTTGGTTAAGCATCGGGCGCAATTGGACTGTGCTGAAAAGCGAATGTCGATAAGAACTGTGGAGGATAAGGAGATAGTTATGATAGGTGAGCGAAGAAATTACTTGGCAAACGTGATTTCTGCGTTAAAGGCGGAGAAGTTGGTGTGAAAAGGGTACGGAGCATTTTTAGCATTTATTAGTGCTTTAGATGCCAAAGAGCTGTCAGTGGAAGATGTGAGAACTGTGAAGAAGTTCCCTAATGTTTTTCCCGAAGAACTTCCTGGTGTACCTCCAGATCGGGAAGTGGAATTTGGTATTGAGCTTTTGCCCGGAACTGCCCCAGTGTCCATTGCTCCTTATAGAATGGCACCGAAGGAGTTGTCGGAGCTTAAAGCCCAAATTCAAGAACTGCTAGATCGGGGTTTTATTCGACCGAGTGTGTCTCCGTAGGGAGCACCAGTTTTGTTTGTTAAGAAGAAGGATGGGTCGATGCGTATGTGTATTGACTACAGGCAATTGAATAAGCTGACGATCAAGAATCGGTACCCTCTACCGAGGATTGATGACCTATTTGATCAATTGAAGGGAGCTTCAGTTTTCTCCAAAATTTATTTAAGGTCGGGTTACCACCAGCTTAAGGTGAAAGAAGCAGATATTCACAAGACGACATTTCGAACCCGTTACGGACACTACGAGTTTTTGGTTATGCCGTTTGGGTTGACCAATGCACCAGCTGCATTTATGGATATGATGAACCGGGTCTTTCAACCATTCTTAGACCGGTTTGTGGTGGTATTCATAGATGACATTCTGGTTTATTCGAGGAGCGAAGAAGAACATGACTCGTATTTGCGGATTGTATTACAAGTGCTTCGAGTTAATCAGTTGTATGCCAAATTCAGTAAATGTGAATTTTGGTTAAGAGAAGTGACTTTCTTGGGTCATGTGGTATCAGCCGAAGGAATAAGGGTGGATCCTCGGAAGATTGAAGCTGTATTGGATTGGAAACCACCAAAGTTGGTAGCTGAGATTCGGAGTTTCTTGGGTTTAGCTGGATACTATAGACGCTTTGTTGAAGGGTTCTCGTTGATTGCTACACCCCTAACTAAGCTTTTGCGAAAGGGAGTGCCGTTTGTATGGACCGACAAACAGCAAGAAAGTTTCGAGAGATTGAAGAAGGTTTTAACGGAAGCGCCGGTATTGATTCAACCTGAGGCTGGAAAGGAGTTTACTGTTTATTGTGATGCGTCACATACGGGTTTAGGTTGCGTATTGATGCAAAGTGGGAAGGTGGTAGCTTATGCTTCTCGTCAGTTGAGACCGCACGAAGTAAACTACCCTGCCCATGATTTGGAGTTAGCAGCAGTGGTGTTTGCCTTAAAGATTTGGAGGCATTACCTTTATGGTGAAAAGTCTATCATTTATACGGATCACAAGAGTCTTAAGTATCTTCTTACTCAGAAGGAGTTAAACTTGAGACAACGAAGATGGGTGGAGCTGTTAAAGGACTATGATTTCTCAATTGAGTATCATCCTGGAAAGGCTAATGTGGTGGCGGACGCATTAAGTCGTAAGGTGGTATCTGATTTGAGAGCTATGTTTGCCCATTTGAGTCTGTATGATGATAGTAGTTTGGTAGCGGAAATTCAGGTGAAGCCTCTGTGGTTGGAGCAAATCAAGGAAAAACAGATATTAGATGAGAAGTTGGGACTTTTACTTCAGCAAGTTAAAAATGGTGAAATAGAGGATTTTGGAATAAACCCGGAAGGTGTGTTGTGTTTTCGTGGAAGGGTCTGTATGCCTAAGGGTCTGTAGCCCTTATGCTATGCACCCCGGAGGAAATAAGATGTATCGGGATCTTCGCGAACAGTATTGGTGGCCTGGGTTGAAGCGTGAGATTTCAGAAATTGTGGGAAAATGTTTAACTTGTCAGCAAGTGAAAGCGGAGCATCAATTGCCGTCAGGACTTTTACAACCGGTAAAGATTCCTCTTTGGGAATGGGAGCGGATAACAATGGATTTTGTTAGTGGGTTACCTTTAACACCTACTAAGAAAAACTTTGTTTGGGTAATTGTTGATCGTTTGACGAAGACTGCTCATTTTCTACCAGTGCGTACGGACTACTCGTTGCAGAAGTTGGCGAAGCTGTATGTATCTGAAATTGTGAGGTTGCATGGGGTACCCGTGTCGATTATATCGGATCGGGATCCTAGGTTTACATCTCGATTTTGGAAAGCTTTGCATGAAGCTCTGGGTACAAAGCTAAACTTCAGTACAGCTTTTCATCCTCAGTCAGATGGTCAGTCGGAGAGAGTGATTCAGATTCTGGAAGACATGGAAGGGGATGTGTGATTGATTTCAAGGGTAGTTGGGAGGATTTTCTACCGTTGGCAGAATTTGCGTATAACAACAGTTACCAGTCTAGCATTCAGATGGCACCTTACGAGGCATTGTATGGTCGTAGATGTCGTTCTCCTATTTGTTGGACTGAGTTGGGCGATCGGCAGATGTTAGGTCCTGAGATGATTTCTGAAACGGAAGAAAAAGTGAAAGTTATTCGAGCACGGTTAAAGGAAGCTTCGGATAGACAGAAGTCGTATGCGGATCTTAAGCGTAAGGATATCGAGTATGCCGTAGGAGATCAAGTTTTCTTGAAGGTCTCACCTTGGAAGAAGATTTTCAGGTTTGGGAAGAAGGGCAAATTGAGTCCCAGATACATTGGACCATATCGTGTGGTAAAACGAGTTGGTCCAGTGGCCTATCAGATCGAATTACCTCCAGAATTGAGCCAAATTCATAATGTTTTCCATGTGTCCATGTTGAGGCGCTATAGATCGGATCCTTCGCACATAGTACCAGTAGAAGAAGTGGAGTTGAATTCAGACTTGTCTTTTGAGGAGGAACCAGTGGAAATCTTAGACCGAGATGTTAAGGTGCTAAGAAAGAAGACTGTGCCACTAGTCAAAGTGTTATGACGTAACCACGGAGTGGAGGAAGCTACGTGGGAGCCTGAGAATGCAATTCGACAACAATACCCTCACCTTTTTCAGCCAGGTAAATTTCGAGGACGAAATTTTCTTTTAGGGGGGTAGAGTTGTAACACCCTGAAAATTTGAGTAATTTATTTTCATTGTGTGCTTTGAGTAATTATTCTAGAAGGTGGAATTTCTTTATTTATTTTTGTGTTTAGTATAGTCCTGAAGAAGAATTTAAAATTTATTGGGATGGAATAATATTAATTTTGAGAATTTATGGAAGTGGATTAAGTGACTATGACACATAAATTAATTTAAGTGTCAAAGTGAAGCATAAGATGAGTTAATGGCCAAGTGGTGATAGCGCATGGGTTTAGGCATGAGGGAGAAGGTTCGAATCCCTTGTTTAGCATCTAGGTGAATTTTATTTTGAATTTTTCTGCACATATATATAGCAAGTGTCGGCCAAGAGCTTATATGGTAGGTGTTGACTTGTTATTTTTGGTTAGAATATCAAAGGAATAAGGAAATTGTTAACTTAAGGAAGGGAATCAAGAAAATAAGGAAAGATGTGAAGATATGAGGCAAGAATCAAGGAATTATTAATGGAAACAATATCTTGGCCATTTGACCATGCATTTGGACGGCAATATGGCTAGGGGGAGGTTGGCCGAATTTTGCTAGTAGCTTGGTAAGGTTTAGGAGTTTACTTTTGGTCATCTTTAGTTTTTGTGCAAATTTTTGCAACTTTTCTCTCAACCTCTTTTCCCTTTAGCCAAAATTGATCATTGGTAAGCCTTGATTATTTTGACCAATTGGTCATTTTTGCTTTTCACTTTAGTGTTCAATTGGTATTCTTTTTGTGCCTTATTCTCATTAGTGCCGATTTTACCAATACCTAAAAGACCATTCTTTTCTTTTATTCTCCCCATTGCCGAATATACACCTCTCTCTCAAGCTCATCTTTTTCTTCCTTTTTCTTCTATTCACTTTGAAATCAAAGCAACATCATCACCATCTTTCTCCTATTTTATTTCTTTCAATCGAAATTCTCTCCACCTACACTTTCATGGCCGAATGCTAAAGTGTCTTTAAGCCAATTTATTTTCTCTTCTCCTTAATCTTATATAGCCGAATCTTTCATCAATCAAACACCATTCTCAATCCTTTCTTTTCGACGTGGAAAATAGGTAAGAGATTCTTTTAGTTTCGATTAAGTTAAAAGTGGTTATGGCCGAATATTGATGGTGGTTTGAAGGCTTTATTAGATCAAAATAAACGTTCGTTCTAGTAACGTCTTCTTTGTTACTCTTTAGTGCGACAACGGAAGTTTGGAAATCAAGAAGTCGTGGGTGACACAAATCGTTGGAATCGATTTTTGTGGTAAGGAAATCACAACTTTAAAAACCTTGGTATTATTTCGAAATTATGTTAGATTGGAGTAACGATCTTTGTTTTTGAAGACATTCAAAATAGGGAAGAAAAGGGCGGTGTTTAGTTTCCGGAAGAGGGGAGGTACTGTTATTCCCCCTAAGTATAAACAAAGGGCTATTTCGGGAATCCGGGATTTTCCACCGGGTTGCGGACGTTCAACCGAGGAAAATCAATTGTTCGAAGTCGTTCGTACTCCCAAACCATTATTCGTTCGTGGATTCGATTCGGTTAGCGAACCATCAATCAGGGAGAAATCGCAAGTAGAAGTACTACGAAAATCCGAGGGTAAATTCTAGATCGTTATGTTTAAATCGATTTATTTATTAGAATATAGTGTTCTAACTATCGCGATACGTTTAGGTGTTGAAGAGCGGAAAAGTGTAGTTCTCTCAATAACCAGGTGTGTAATTTCACACTCATTTTCGGGTTAGATTTCTAATCATTAGTATTGCGATAAAATCGTGAAAATGGTAAATTCGGAAAATTATGTAGTAATTGATACTTTTGTGAAATGCATGAAAAGGGTGAAAACCGAGAATTATGCGAAAAACTGTTAAATTGCAAAAATGGGCCGTTAACCCTCTAGTTCGATAAATGAGCCAATAATACTCTAGTTCGATAAATGAGCCAATAATACTCTAGTTTGATAAATGATTCAATAATACTCTAGTTCGATAAATGGGTCAATAATACTCTAGTTCGATAAATGAGCCAATAATACTCTAGTTCGATAAATGGGCCAATAATACTCTAGTTCGATAAATGGGCCAATAATACTCTAGTTCGATAAATTGGGCCAAAAAATACTCTAGTTCGATATATGGGCCAAAAGTTCACTAAACTGTTAAATGGGCTAATTGCTAAATTATTATTTATATGGGCCTAATACAATGTTTAATGATAAACCCACCAATGTTATGGAATAATTAAAAATCTGTTATGTGATTATATTTTGTTATACAAGCATGATTGCATGGGGTGGGATATATGAAGAGAAGAATGGCCAGTTGCCACAAATTTGGCTCAATGCCTCTAGTTCGGTGGCTCTGCCACAAATTCGGCTAAATGCCTCTAGTTCGGTGGTTCTGCCACAAATTTGGCTCAATGCCTTTAGTTCGGTGACAATGTCACAATCTAGTTCGGTAGTGCACTACAAAATTATTTAAAGGCTTAAAGCCTATGATTGGTGTGTTTGGCGGGGTGGGTTGACTTGATCCCCACAGGTGTGACGGTTGGTACGGGGGTGTTAGCAGATGGAAAATTAGGTTTGGTTGGGAAATTTCATTTGTACATGCATTTTTAAATTATGTTATTTCATTTTATGATATATTGTTGAAATCTGTAAATGGGCTCAAGCCCAGCATGATATCTTGACGATCTGGCCCAATAATGGTGGTAAGTGAGTTGCACACTGAGTTCTTTGTAACTCACCCAATTTTATTATCCATTTCAGGTAATGGAAATTGATGTGGACTTGGGCCGGAGATGACTTGGTGGAGGCCATACTACAAACTTGGGTTTTTATAAACTATGACTTTATTTAAATTATTGTCTTAAATTTCTGTTATGGGTTTAATGTAATAAGGCCTCTTATTATGTTTTTATAAATTTTATTGTGTGGATGGTTTAAATTTTATTTCCAAACTCTTAATATGGTTTTATTTTAAATATGTTAAGTTTTCTTAAGAACATTGGTTTTATATCAAAAATTTTGGACACTTTAATTATTTTAAATTCTTTCAAAGTTCTTTTAAACTATCTTAAGAATTTGACATTTATATTTTGACAATAAGTTTTCAAACAAGTATTTTTCTTAAGCCACAAATTTCAAATCCTCAAGTTTAATTTTATTAAACTCTGTTTTCAAAAAGTTTTGGTAGCACTTTTCTGTTTTAACTATTGAGTATAAACGAATGTTTGATTTGTGTGACAAACCAAATCTTGTCTAAACGCATAGACCGGGTTTGGGGCGTTACACTGAGATTCTTTGCGATCTGCTTCCTACAACTTCAGGAAGATGAGATCTTCTTTCTTTCGATTTGCTCCACTGCAACTTCAGGGAGATAAAATCTTCTATCTTTAGTCTACTCCACTGCAACTTCAGGGAGATAAGACTAAAAATATCTTCGATCTGCTTCCTACAACTTCAGGAAGATAAGATCTTTTGCTTTTGATTTGCTCCAGTGCAACTTCAGGGAGATAAAATTTTCTGTTTTTAGTCTACTCCGCTGCAACCTCAGGGAAATAAGACTAAAATGTTTTCGATCTGCTTCCTACAACTTCAGGAAGATAAGATCTTCTGCTTTCGATTTGCTCCACTACAACTTTAGGAAGATAAAATCTTCTATTTTTAGTCTACTCCGTTGCAACATCAGGGAGATAAGACTAAAACATCTTCGATCTGTTTCCTACAACTTTAGGAAGATAAGATCTTCTGCTTTCGATTTGTTCCACTGCAACTTCAGGGAGATAAAATCTTCTTTTTTTAGTCTACTCTGCTGCAACATCAGGGAGATAAGACTAAAACTTCTTCGATTTGCTTCCTACAACTTCAGAAAGATAAGATCTTCTGCTTTCGATTTGCTCCACTGTAACTTCAGGGAGATAAAATCTTCTATTTTTTAGTCTACTCCGCTGCAACCTCAGGGAGATAAGACTAAAACGTGTTCGATCTACTTCCTACAACTTCAGGAAGATAAGATCTTCCTTCTTCAATCTACTCTACTGCAACTTCAGAGAGATAAGACTGAAAGTGTCTTTTGATTTGCTTCCTACAACTTCAGGAAGATAAGATCTGAAACTTCACCGATATCGCTACACCGTCTACTGAAGGACATATCTTGTAGACTCGGTTTCATGTGTTATGAGTGATATGAATACAATATGTCATGAAAATGAATAGGATTAGAATGAAATGACCAGAATGAATCAAATGCACCTAATGAAATTTGCTATGATACAAAAATGTTATGAGTATGATTCTTACTCTAGGCGTTATCACTCATTTGTTCTTCATTTTTGTTCATTAATCACCTTTTGCTTGACCAGTTTGTCCCAATGTAATTTCTGGGTCAACTTTGTTTGGATCTTGAGAGCACAAGGCTTGTTCCATCCTACCACAATGAGAGTAGAAACTCTTTCAATCTAATCCTTCTGCAAATTTTAGGGTATAGGGTTTATTTCAAATTTAACCTATTCCACCACAATTCAGGGTTTCTTAGTTCATCGCACCACCCCCAAGTGTCATGATCTGATGACATCACGTCCACTTATCAATTGGACAAAGAAATCAGAGAAATAGTCTCTATCCAGACTCTTCTTTTTCAAATATTTCTATGTACATGGAAGTTCTAAACAATTGTCTTGTTTTGGCTCATTGTCTTATCTAGAAATTTCCAAAGTAATATGCAAAACTTCTTTTTGTGAAATTATTAGTTCGTCAATCATTATTTCTATGCAACACATTTATGAATAATGGGTAACAAGTAAATTGATCTCAAAATAAGGATTAAAATTTGAATAAATTTGTAAAAAGAATACAAAGAAAAATTAATTAGAACATATATTTGAGAAGAAAAAAAATCCAAAGATAGTAAAATGAATAAAACAAAAATCAGATGCCCTATATATCGCCAATTGAGCTTCCATATATAAATTTTATGAAGACTGTCTTAAGTTTAACATGTGTTTAGAAGACCCAAAGTATTTTGTTGATGCCCCAATATGTGACATTCTTCCTTTCATTGTTGTTTTAAGTGTAGCGAGATGACTGCACGTCCATTCAGAATTTGAGTCGCCCTTTTCGGGTTTTCAACTCAAAACCCCTTTGGTCTCAAGGCGCCCTTTGCGGGTTTTCGCCTTGGCCTCTCCATTTTTTTTTAAAAACTCAAAGAGCCCTTTGCGGGTTTTCACTTTGGCTTCATCTCCTATTCTAGCAAAGTATTTCTTTACTGAATTCGAGTTCACAGAATTGGGTAAAGCTTTCCCATCCATTTCGGTTAAGATCAATGCTCCTCTAGAGAAAGCCTTCTTCACCACATATGGTCCTTCCCAATTCGGCATCTATTTTCCTCTGAAATCCTTTTGTATTGGAAGGATCTATTTCAGCACAAGGTCCCCTTCATGAAACTCTCTTGGGTCGCATCATTCGTTTCTGGTACATTTGACCATGACGAATAGCCCTTAGTCTCTTTTCTTCAATCAGGTTCAACTGATCATACTGAGCCCGAATCCATTCAGCTTCATCCAACTTTATTTCTGACAGCACGCGAAGAGAAGGGATTTCCACTTCAATGGGTAGGACAGCCTTCATCCCATAAACCAATGAATAAGGCGTTGCCCCAGTAGAGGTTCTGACAGATGTCCGATAAGCATAGAGTGCAAACGGTAGTCTCTCATGCCAATCCTTGTAAGTCTCAGTCATTTTCCCTACTATCTTCTTGATGTTTTTGTTAACCGCTTCCACTGCCCCATTCATTTTCAGACGGTACGAGGAAAAGTTATGGTGTTTGATCCCAAATTGGCTACAAATTTCAACTATCGAGCTGTTGTTCAAGTTCAACGCGTTGTTTGATATGATCCTCTCAGGCATTCCATATCAACAAATAATCTCTTTCTTCAAGAATCGACTAACTGCTGATTTAGTAACGTTAGCGTATGAAGCAGCTTCTACCCATTTTGTGAAGCAGTCAATTACTACAAAGATGAACCGATGTCCATTCGATGCTTTCGGTGAGATTGGTCCAATAACATCCATGCCTCACATGGAGAATGGCCATGGAGAAGTCATAACGTGCAAGGGTGGCAGAGACACATGAATCTTGTCTCCGTAAATCTGACACTTATGACATCTCTTAGCATAACTGATACAGTCACTTTCCATGATAGACCAATAATATCCAAATCTCATTATCTGTCTGGCCATTATGAATCCATTTGCATGTGTTCCACATATGCCCTCATGAACTTCTTCGGGGATTTGCTTGGCTTCAACAGCATCAACACATCTTAATAGTACTTGATCTTTTCTTTTTTTGTACAAGATGTCCACATCTAAGACATAGTCAGAGGCCATTCTTCTTAAAGTCCTTTTTTCATTCTCAGTAGCATTATCCAGGTATTCACGATTTTTCACATATCGCAATACATCCTGATACCAAGGGTGGTCATCTCTTTCTTCCTCTTCTATGTCATAACAATGGGCTGGAACCTCGAAGATACTTATCTGAATAGGTATCATATCTTCTGGTCTGTTTACTTTGATCATAGAAGCTAAAGTTGCAAGAGCATCTGCCATATGATTTTCATCGCGTGAAAGATAATTGAAGGTAATGTCATCAAACTCTTCAATCAATCCCAGAACTACCTTCAGATAATCAATTAGTTTGGAATCTCTTGTCTCCCATTCTCCTTTAAGTTGGTAGATTACTAGGGCTGAATCCCCATATACCTCTAGCACTCAGATCTTGTGCTCTATGGTTGCTCGAAGGCCTATGATGCATGCTTCATACTCCGCCATGTTGTTTGTGCAATCAAAATCCAATTTTCATGTAAATGGATAATAATCACCACTAGGGGATACCAAAATTACTCCAATTCCATTTCCCACAGCATTTGAGGCTCCATCAAAATTTAGTTTCCACAGACAATTTTCAGTAATTGCCACGTACATCAACTCTTCATTTGGGAAATCAAAGCTCAAAGCTTCGTATTCCTCCAAAACTTTGCTAGCCAAAAATTCTGCTACTGCGCTTCCTTTTATAGCCTTTTGGTTCACATAGACTATATCAAACTCAGACAGTAAAATCTGCCACCTAGCCATCCTCCTATTCAAAGTAGTGGATTCCATCATATACTTTAACGGATCAAGCTTTAAAATTAACCAAGTAGTATGATATAGAATATACTGCCTCAACCTCCTAGTTGTCCAAATCAAGGCACAACACAATTTCTCGATTGACGAATACCTCATTTCATAATCAGTGAACTTTTTGCTGAGATAGTATATCGCATTTTCTTTCCTTCCTGTCTCATCATGTTGTCCCAGCACACATCCCATGGAGTTATTGAATACTGAAAAATAAAGTATCAATGGTCTATCTAGATTAGGCGGAGATAGTACCGGTGCATTTGACAGATACTATTTGACTTTATCAAAAGCTCTCTGACATTCATCATCTCATACACCCTGGTTGTGCTTCTTGAGAAGACTAAATATGGGATCACACTTCTCGGTTAATTGCAAAATAAATCAAGCAATGTAATTTAGCCTTCCGAGAAAATCATCGGACTTCTTTCTGAGTGCGCGGTGGAGGTAATTCTTGTATCGCTTTGACCTTGCTTGAGCCAACTTCGATTCCTTTCTCACTGGCCACAAATCCCAGTAACTTTCCTGATCGAGCACTAAAAGTACACTTTACCGGATTGAGTTTCAATTGAAATTTCCTCAATCTCAAAAATAACTTCCTCAAGACTTCAATGTGTTCTTTTTCTGTTCGAGATTTGGCAATCATATCATCAACATATACCTCAATCTCCTTGTGTATCATGTCGTGGAATAATGTAACCATGGCCTTTTGATATGTTGCCCCAGCATTCTTTAGTCCGAAAGGCATTACTTTATAGCAAAATGTACCCCATAGTGTTATGAAGGTAGTTTTCTCCATGTAATCAGGGTGCATCTTAATCTGATTGTATCCTGAGAATCCATCCATGAAGGAAAACAATAAAAATCCTGCCGTATTATCCACCAACATATCAATATGCGGCAAAGGGAAGTTGTCCTTTGGGCTAGCCTTATTTAGATCCTTGTAATATACACACATCTGGACCTTTCCGTCCTTCTTTCGGACGGGCACAATGTTGGCAACCCATTCTGAATACTTAATCACTTGTAGAAAACCATCATCAAACTATTTCTGGACTTCTTCTTTTATTTTCAATACTATATTAGCCCTCATCCTTCGTAGCTTTTGCTGAACTGGCTTGCATTCTTCTCTAATGGGAAGGCGATGTACCATAATATTAGTGCTTAATTTGGGTATATCTTCGTATGACCATACAAAGACATCCTTGAATTCTCGAAGTAACTCAACAAGACCTTGTTTCGTCTATTTAGCTATGTGTGTCCCAATTTTCACAACCGTCCCTTCTTCTAAGGCTATGTTCTCAACCTCTTCTTCATGGGTAAGATCTGTTTCTCCTATTGTTTTACCATTCTCAACAAATCTGGAGATAAATCACAATCTCAGTCACCTTCAAAATCTTGAGATTTCTCTAAACACATGTCTTGCTTAAAGCAGACCTCTGAATCTGTATTATCATTGCTCATGTCACTGATATCTAGGGACTTGTAATGAGTACCAAAGAATGTACAAAGAATAAATGAATTTGAGGACAAATATTCATATGATATGAATGAAAAAAAATATACAATTTGGGAGGAAATTAGAATGTCAAAAGAATAAAATTAGAGAATATTTACTCAAGTTAATTATCCAAAATGTATTTTATTGAAATAATAAGTTCTGAACATAAGCCTATTTCACAAAGAGATCTTTATTGTTCCTAGGCTAAAAAACAACAATGTTTTCTGAATATTACTCTGTATAATTCTTAGAAACTACAGGGAGCTCCTCTGCAGTCCAATTGTCTAGAACGCTTCCAGGTTCATAAGGGCAAATGCCCATCAGATTCTTTTGTTCCATTCATTCCTCATGTATGGCATTGATGTGAGGACTTTCCAATAACCCTCTTTCAGGGTAAATTATCCCTCCAGATACAAAGGTTTGGGATATGTGAGGGAATATCATCGGTTCCCACTGGACATCTTCTCCATTCAAGAGTGCCCTTCTTCTTTCCTGCTTCTTCTCTATGTTTTTCCTTCTTTGTCTAACATCAGGCTTGAAACCCAAGCCAAAACGATCTCTCTTCTCCTTCACATTGGTACTTGAATCTCCCCTTGGAGGTATAAGCCCAATCCTTTCCCTGGTAAGGCTCCTTTCACCATCATCATTTGTAGACCCATCCTCGTGGTCTTGGATATCTTAGGCACTGGGACTTTACTCCCTTCCGAGATGAATGTTGCATTGAAGAATTCTAAAGAACGGAAAGAACATTCGATGGCCTCCTCATTTGTCTCTACATATGGCACATCATTGGTAACAATTGCTATAATGTCCTCTTCTGCATTTATGGTGACCAGTCGACCATCCGTCACTATCTTCAGTTTTTGATGAAGAGATGAGGGCACTGCTCCTGCTGAATGAATCCAGGGCCTTTCTAGCAAACAATTGTATGAGGGCTTTATATCCACCACCAGAAAATCTACCTCATATGTGTTTGGACCAATCTACAATGGTATGTCAATTCTCCCCATAACATTTCTCTCAGTACCATCAAACGCTCCCACTATGTTCTGGCACGTCTTCATGTGAGAACTATCTATTGGCAACCTCTCCAGTGTCAACAATGGTAGAACATTCAAGGCTGATCCATTGTCAATCAACACGCTCGGTAAAGTATATCCTTTGCAACGAGTGGTTATGTGTAGGGCCTTGGTTGACCCCATACCCCAGGTGGAATCTCATCATCACTGAAGGAAATAAAATTGCCGGCACTTATGTTACTAACTAATCGGTCAAGTTTATTGATAGATATGTCTTTAGTAACATATGTCTCATTCAACACCTTCATCAAAGCTTCTCGATGAACTTCTGAACTTAAAAGTAAGGCTAGCACCAAAATACAAGCCGGTTGTTTGCGCAACTGCTCCACCACACTATATTCACTGTGCTTTAAGAATTTTAAAAATTCTTTAGCCTTTTCCTCTTTCACAGGTACATTGATGAGGTTATCAAGTCCTTCCTCAGGCTCAATTAGTACATCCTTTGCCTTTGCTGGTTCCGTTCTGACGTTTATCGAGTCATACCGCTTCCTATTTCTTGTATAGAATCCCTCTCTTTGAACTTCTTTGGAAGTATTAGCTGAGATTTCTATTTCCGGTATCGTTACGTTACAATTGTAAGTCTATGGTACCATCTTGCTGTCTTTAGACAGAAAGGACACATGTCTCTGAATTATTACTTTAGGCGTAATTTGTGCTCCGCCTTCTACATTCCTTGGTGGAGAAATAATGATTTTCGGATAACTGACTTTTTGATTCATCAACTCTCCTTCAGTTGCATGTATATATCCTCTCTCTAAGTCTTCGTCGTAAAATTCCAGCTCATTGTTATCCATAAGGCTCTGTACCAATGCCTTAAACTTAGCATAATCTTGGATCTCATGTCCATCAGCCTTGTGGAACTTACAATAGTTCCTTGGTTCTTCACTTCTTCCCTTGAGACTTGATTTTATTAGTCCCCTTCTTGCCATCTCCCTCCATATTATCTCTAATGGAGTTTTTACTTCTGAAACATCATCCTTTATCTTTTTTACAATGCTTTCCCCAATCGCATTTACCCCCTTATCTCCATGATTGGGCAATGTGTTTTTCGCATTGGGTGTATCATTCAACTTGACAATTCCCAACTTAAGAAGCCTCTCAACTACCTTTTTAAAGATAGTGTAGTCTTCTATTAAATGCCCCGTTATTCCTACATGGTAATCACATTGGGCATTTGAATCATACCATTTAGGATACGGGGGTTGTAAAGGCTGTAGATAAAATGGGGACACCACATGTGCCTCTAATAAAGTATGATACAACTCCTTATACGTCATTGGGATTGGCGTATACTGGATCTTTTCAACATTTTTTTTGGGGTCTGATTCTTATCTTGTAGACCCCTATTGCCCGACAGTAACTACTTTTGACTGACTAAAAGTAACTGCCTTTGAGTATCCCTTGTTGTACGTACTTACATTGTTTACCTCATTATCCTTTTTTCTAGGAGCAGATCTCTTGGTGGTCTCTCCTGCTTCAATCTTACCATACCTTATGGCATTTTCTATCATTTCTCCTACCATAACTATATCCGTGAAGCTTTTGATGGTGCTTCCTATATATGGGTGATAAATGGCGCCTTTAAAGTGTTGATAAATAGTATAATGGTTTCCTTCTCCAAGAGAAATGGTTGAACTTGCATGGTTATTTCCCTCCATCTCTGCGCATATTGCCTGAAGCTTTTATTTACCCTTTTTTCCATGTTTTGCAACATGATTCTATCAGGCGCCATGTCCGTAACATGATTATACTACCTCATGAAAGCTTGAGCTAAGTCTCTCCATGAACTAATATTTGCGCGGCTCAGTTGATTATACCATCTAGAAGCTACTCCCGTCAAGCTATCTTGAAAACAATGAATCAAAAGTTGATCATTGTTCACATAACCAGTC
Source organism: Gossypium australe (assembly GCA_005393395.2). Classification (NCBI taxonomy): domain Eukaryota; kingdom Viridiplantae; phylum Streptophyta; class Magnoliopsida; order Malvales; family Malvaceae; genus Gossypium; species Gossypium australe. The sequence continues at coordinate 143,307,080 of CM016624.1, read as the reverse complement.
ATGCGCCTACAGAACATAGTGATGTGAGCTTCAGGGCAAGTAGTTCCATTGTACTTTTCAAATTCAGGCATCTTGAATTTATGAGGAAGCACCAATTCTGGGACCAAGCTCAAGTCCTTTGCGTCAATTCCCTAATGATGGTCAGCGTTTTCCAAAGCCTTAATTTTTTCCTCCAACCACCTACAGCGATCCTCTAACTATTTTGTAGATTCAGTTTTGATCCCCTCTCCCTCTGCCATGTCTAAGTCAGGGATAACAAGATTAGCTGGGTTGTCTCCTGGGTTGGATCCCATACCAACTTGAAAATTCGTAGGCACTCCAATGTCAACTTGCCCTTGTCGAGGCCTTATTGTGACAGGTGGCCTTCTGGGATATTCTTCATGTTGAGCTTGCACATGTGTTGGAGTGAATCCTCTAGGGAAATCCTCATTATCCTCAACATTGACTACAGGACCCTTTCTCTTATCCATTATTCCACTCATCATCTGGGCCATTTGGGCCATCATGTTCTTTTGGGCCTCCAATAGCTGGTCCCTCATCTCTTGCTGGAGCTTTGCCATCTGTTCCTGCATCTGGTCTTGCATATCTCTCTGGAATTGCTCCATTATTTAGTCTATTTTTCTTGACTTAGCTCACGTACCGTAAGGGTGTTCAGCTTCTAGGTTTTCTTTCTCTCTCTCTCTCTCTCCTATAATTTAAACTAATTAGACTCTCTCTATGGATTTTAATGCATATGATGTTATGTAATGCAAATGCATGGATGCAAAGAGACATCAATTCTGATCAACTTTATTTTAGAAAACTTTATTAGAAAACAAATTCTTTTACATAAAATGGACTACAAATAAGCTTTCGCCCTAAGTCCTAAAATCTTAATTTTCCCTAGTAACGAAGCTAGCTCTTGGCTACGATCTAACTGTAGCTCATACTTCATGCTCAATATGTCGATCTGTGCTGCCAAAGTCTGTAGGTAATCAGCTACCTCTCGAATCTGAACTATGGCTTTCCTCATGAGATAGTCCCAGTTTCTGACTTGACCGTGTGAATGATGGAGCTCTTCCTTCAAATGCCATTCCCTTATTTCAAGAAACTCGATCCGAAGTTCACAACTGTGCAGTGCTAATTCTAACTCTTCAATTCTACCCTTCATTTCTTCAATCTTGTTCTAGCTTGCCTTTAACTCAGTCACAGAATTACGGCTCTGATGATGATGAAGTGACCATTCGAGTTCAGCCACTCTAGCTTGTAATTCTCCATTTTCATTTAAACTTTCTACCAAGTTCTTCTCTAAGGCCTCGTTTTGTGCTTGCATCTCTCAAAACTTTCTCTCCCAATAGTCAGCTTTGGCTTTTTCCTCTTGGACCTCTTGTCACCACTGTGCTGAAGTCTTCCCTAATCTGGCATTCCTCATCGATAGACGCATCTTTTTATATTCGGTCTTCAAGCTATCTCGGTCTTCCTCAATCGCTCTCTTCTCTTTTTTTACTTTCTCGTCTTTTGATTTCTGGGCATCCACATCTAGCTTAAAAAAATCTTCTCTTCTTCTAGCTTCTCTATCTTCTTTCCAAGCTCTAAACTTTGCCTTTCGAAGTCCTGCTTTATAATCTCTATCTCTAATGGGATGACTTGTAAACACTTCTTCAGTGATCGAGCACCTTCCACCCTTGTCTTAGGAATGTTATCATTGATCCTTTTTCTCAACCACTCTTTATATTCTAGAGTTGCCATCGGTCTTCGATTCAACATCTTCATACAACGAGCTTGCTTCCAAGCCTCAGAAATCTCTCGAATTCTCTTCTTATAATTTTCTCCCTTATACAAGAATTCGCTTTGAGCTAACCCATACATCGCCGGTATGAACTGTCCTGCTTTATATTGCCTTAGTACGAGCAACGGTGCATATCCCACAGCTCCCTAAACTCCCGACAGAGGTACTCAATCAAGATTTTCGCAATGGTAAAGGACTTCATCGAGAACCAACCAAGGGGCTCTCCACTCAACATCTTCTTCTTGGAGATTTTGAAGAATTTCCATCCAGCTTTCCTCTGATAGATCGTCTCTCCTTTATATAGCTGCAGCCTCCTTTAAAGGGGAATAACTTTTTAGAGAACACTCGGTAAGAAACTTTGTCAACCTTCCAAAAGTGGCTGTGAAACCAAACTATCAGCAACTGTGCGCATCCAATGAATCTACCCTCACCAGCTCTCCGACACGCATCCAAAGATCTGAATGTCTCAGCTAAAATTGCAGGTACAAGCGTGACTCCTTTATTAAGTCGATCGAACAAATCGGTAACCACTTCATCTATATGTCGTAGCGCTTTGGGGAAGATCACCAACCCATAAATACACAATGCAAAGATGTCAATATTCTTTTTTTCATCTGGATGTGTCAGAATCAAGTCCCTCAAACTCACCCAAGGTATGCATTTACCTTCATCTTTTTCTTGAATCCTAGCTATAACCCACTGCTCACTCATCCCTGTAATGCCCATCAATCTTTTCACAAAAGTCGTAACATTGGCAGCCCTAAAATAAACTCTGTCGGCTTGGAACCTCAAGTAGCGAAGCAAAGTCGTATATTCCTCCAATATGGGCACTAAATCTACCTCCCCAAAAGTGAAACAGCTATAAGCAGAGTTCCAAAACTGAGTTATGGCCCGGAATAGATGTTTATCTACCTTGATGTCCAACAAGTAAGGTAGATCACCATAATCATGATAAAACAACTGTTCTGCCTCGTCACCCCATTGAGTCCATATATCTTTCAACTCCCTAAACTCATTCTGTGTAATACTAACACGAGTAAAATCCCAAAGTTCAGATACATACCCGTCAATTAAGCTATCACCCTTCTCTAATTGCGTTTGCTCCAACCAAGTGCGAACAGCTGCATTGTCTCCCACTTTATCAAGGAACCCATTCTCCATAACCAGCTTTCTAACTTAAAAACTGACCGTGAATCGATACCTCTAAAGAAATGAGATGATATGTACAAAAATGAAACACCACGAGTTAGTATCGCAAAATAAAATATAAAGCAAGTGAAATAAATACACCTATTTGGGTAACTAATAAAATTTAGGATCGCTCTACTTAAGGTGAGTTCTTAGGGTTTACTATATGAGGTTTAGCTTTAAAGTTGAGGTACCCGAACCAGCAAATTCCTCGATCTTCACCCATTATAGGCTCATACAGACCGAGTTCAGTTCAGGGGAATACATTTCCCTATGGCCATGCGGAAGTGAAAATTTCACGAAGACAAAGGTACAGATATCCCGAAAGCAATCCACTAACCCATGCGGAGGTGAAAACCTCATGAAGGCATAGCTTCTCGCTCCCACTTAAAGGTACGACCACGATGGTCATGCAGTGTAATGCAGAAACATTTTATAAAATCACATGCAAAACAAAATCATGGCTTTTCAAATCAGACTTTCAAATTTTCGACATTTGGACAATAACTAATCAATTTTTCGGCTTAACTCTCTTATTGGTCCCCAGCGGAGTCGCCAAGCTGTAGAAACCATTTTAAAATCGGGTTTTGAAAAAATAGGGATCGACTTTAAAATGAAAATGGGAGTCGCTACCAATCCCTTTTTATTTAGGTGTGACTGAATCACCTTGTAAAGCATTTTATTTTAAAATATTTGATTTTGGTCTACAGAAAAACAAGAAAATGGGTTCGGGAGTTGCTTACGTATGAGGAAGGGTTAGCACCCTCATAACGCCCAAAAATTGGTACCAAATTGATAAAATTATGTCCAAATGTTTAAAATTTAAAAGCATTTAAAGTTATGATTTCCAGAAGACTTCGAACAATTTGATTTAAAATATGAAAGTTCCTCGATACGAAAGATTATAAACATTACATCCAGCACGATTGGACACGATGTTTTTAAACCCTCGTATCTAAGATCATCTCATAATTTATAAAACTTCGAGCAATTTTGATTTAAAATTTGAGATTTCTTCGATCCGAAAGAATATAATCGTCACATCCAGTACGATTGGACATGACATTTTTAAACCCTCTCACTAAGATCATCTCATAATTTTATAAAACTTCGAGCAATTTTGATTTAAAATTTGAGATTTCTTCGATCCGGAAGAATATAAACATCACATCCAGCACGATTGGACATGACATTTTTAAACCCTCGTCACTAAGATCATTTCACAATTTTATAAAACTTGTCAAAAGGATATTTAGTTATTTAGCCAAACGGGAAATCGCAACCCAGCACGATTGGACAATATTTACCGAATTTCTAAATATCAAAACATTGCCTTCTTTTGAAAACCTTTAAATAAAATATTGATTTTGTAGAAATGTATTTGTTGTTTTAAACTATAACCATGTGGCAATATTGCATTCGAACATTATAAAAAAAACAACTATATCATGCTAATATTTAAGATAGGCAATAATAATATGAAATACAACAAATAATAATTCCTATACTAAAGCAATTGCTAATATATGATGAAATATAGACAAATATAATAAATAATAAAATTAACTATGTAATGGCCTAAATTCAAGGTTATCAGAACAATGGTTTCGCAACCATAAATCCGATTTAAAGAGAAATTTATTTCAATATATTTGTATGAATATTTTTATAAATATTTATAAAATGTTAGTAATGTGCTATTAAAATTTCGTTAGAAAATTCTAACGTTTGGGTCGGTAATTAAATGAAAAAGACTAAATTGAAAAAGGTGTAAAACTTTAATTATAGATCAAAGAAAATAAAAAGGACTAAAAAGATAATTATGCCATTTTTAAATGTTGAGGCAGTTTAAGTATGAAAAAACCTGAGATTTTTATGTTTAATATATATTATTATATAATAAAGATATTTTATGTTTTAAATATAATATATTATATTATATTGTTATTATATATATATATTATAAAGAGAAAGTAAAAGAAAGAAGAACAGAAAAGAAACAGACAACAAGACGAAAGTAGGGGAAGAAAAAGGGAAAGAAAGAAAAAGGAGAAATTGATGATTTAAAGCTTGGATGTTTAATTGGTAAGTCAATTTAGCCCTTCTCTTTTAATTTTGATGCTTTATAAGTTTTAGAATAAAGTTTTGTTGAATTAAGTTGAAATTATGGAAATTCTTAGATTTTTGAACATGAGTTATGTGGATCAAATTGATGAATTAGGGGTTTAATTGATGGAATATCTAGTTAGAAATTGATTTTTAGGAACTAAATTGTGAAAATATTTGGAATTAAAGACTATTACTGAAATTCTGATTCCTAGAGGTTATAAAGCAGTTTAAAGTGATAGAATAAAGTGTTAATTGAGGAAAAATCAGCTCAATTGAGAAGTTAATTGAGCAGGGACGAAATTATCATTTATTGAAAGCTTAGGGGAAAAATGGTAATAAACAGTTTGCACTAAAATAGTTTGGACAGCAGCAGTAGACTAACTTTGAAAAATCACTAAAAATTGTAAAAGTGGAATTAGAAGCTGAGTGAGATATGAAATTAAAACTTATTGAGTCTATTTTCATATGAAAGAAACAAGGAAAGCAAAGAAATTCTGTATTTTGAGATATTTAGATTTTTGTAAGACTGGTTTAGAGTGATTTCGAGATCCCCTGTTCTGACTTCGGAAAATCATAAAAAATTAGAGAAAAATAATTAGAGGCTTAAATTTATATTTTTATAATCCTGAATGAGTCTATTTTCAATAGAAATAAACGAGAACATCATATTAATCATGTATGAAGAGATAATTAATTTTTAGTGAAGAAGGGTCAGAACTGCTAGACAACAGAATAGGGGTAAATTTGATGAATAAACTGTACTAATTGGCTAGGCTAAAAATTCTGGAAATTTTATAGTATGATTATATGTGAGTCTAGTTTCAGGAAAAATTAATGGTTCTTCATTTGGAGTTCTGTAGCTCTGTAAATAAATAATTTTGTGACTATGACACAAAAGGACAGCTTTGAATAAGTTTATGAGTAAATGATTAAATTGAAATGTGAGCAAAAGTAAGAAAGGATGAATTTATCATAAAATACATGTTTATTTTATTAAATAGTCCAGGAAATTATTTGATTATTTTTAACATATAAATGTTATATGTTTATATGAAATTGAAGAAAAAGAAAAGGAAGGAGAGGACCGAATTGAAGGAAAAGGAAAATAGAAGGTTAAGGAGTGAAGGAAGAAGAACTTATATCACCTCAACCTTTTATTGTAACTACTACAAGAATTTTAAATTATTGTTATTTATCCTTTTTGAAATATTTATGTGAATTATTTAAATATAAGAGATTCAGCTTTAATGCCTAAGTAGACGAAATTTAGAACTACTGGGATATTAGTGGCATGCCATTAAGGAACTTTAGCGCGCTCTCTGATTATTAGCACGTCAGTGCTCTCTGATATTAGCACGTTGGTGCTCTCTGATATTAGCACCTTGGTGCTCTCTGTTCACTTGTGCATCATAATGCACCTCTGTATTTGTTCCGTATATCTGGTGTGTTCTATAAAGTCTACTTTGGGCTAAGAATGTGAAATGAGAACAAAAGTGAATCACTGATGTGTTAAGGTAAGTTTTATACCTTACAAAAGATAAGTTAAATTTATTTAAAGCAATGCAAAGTTGAAGAGACTTATTTGTGAGTAGATATGCAATAATTGATTGAGTTTAAAATATTCTGTTATTATTACTTATTTAATTATTCCTGTAGTGCTTACTAAGCCTTCACCGGCTTAATGCGCTTATTTTAACGCGTAGGTACAATTAGACTAGAAGAGATGTCCAACTAGAAGATCTCTCATCTCATCACATCCTCAAGGGCTTCAAAAGTAGGTACTATATTTTGTATTAAAATGGCATGTACATATGCGGTTCAAAGGTATTCCCATGTGATAGGGACTAAAATGTAAATTCTTAAAATTTTATCTATTTTCAGTTACTTGAAGTATTTTGGTATATATAGAATGAGTTAATAAACAATAAATATGTTAGCAAAAATGGTTGATAAGTTAAAATATTATTTATAAATGTTTTAATTAAAAAGTATCTAGCCATAATTGTTTTGGCACCAAATGTAATAGTCTTATATCGGGTTTGCATAATTGAACCGGGTATAGAGGTATTACAAACTATGAACATATTTCATGCAAATTTAAATAGACAAAAGGAACAACAATATAAACAATGTGTTAAAAATATATAATGATTTTTAAAAAATAAAAAAATATTAAAAAATGAATACATTTTAAATAATTATAATATTATATAATATATAGCATTTAGAAAATATAATATAATATTTAATATATATGTAAATACTAAAATAATATGTAATAAAAAATAGTAAGACAAAATAATAGATATTTATAATTTAATAAATTAGTATAGATAATTAATATAAAATATTTAATTTAATATATAATTTAATATCAATTTTCAAAAAAATTAAAAAGGGAAAAAAGGATTAAATTGAAATGTTGTAACACCCCTCACCCGTATCCAACACCAGAATAGGGTTTGGGGCATTATCGGACTTAAAATTCACAATCATACAAAACCGGGTTACCAAATTTCGCCCAAAATTTAAAACTTTTCAAACACATGTATTTGACATTGTCATCATTTAATCACTTATACCACATAGCAATACATTAACACATACCATAGAGAAATAGGCGTACAAGCCAAAATTATTATAAGCCACATGTCATGGCTATAATCAATAAATCAATATAAGCCAATACATTTGGCTAATCATAACAACATCCATCATCGAAAAACTAAGTCCCTATACATGCCACTCACTTGAAAACATTTGACAACACATGCCAATACTCCTAGGATAACGGCTCGATAGTGTGATGCTGTCTCCGACGATCTCCAACCCTGAGCTGACCTAACAAAACTAAAAGAAATGGAAAGGAGGGAGTAAGCTTTACGCTTAGTAAGCTCTCATGAAAATAATAAGCAATACGATAACATGTTATTTTCATATTCTTTCCATTTATTCAAATTCCAGTTAAGCTGTTTTCTTGAGTCATAGTCATTAAATAATTTATATTTGGAGCTACAGAACTCCAAATTAAGATCCGTTAATTTTCCTGAAACTAAACTCATTTATCTTCTTACCATAAAATTTTGAGAATTTTTGGCTTAGCCAATTAGTACAGTTTATTCATTAAAGTTTCCCCTGTTTCACCATTCAACTATTCTGACCTCTCTTCACTCTAAATCAATTTTCTCTTTGTACAGAATTTATATGGCCTCCTTGTTTTGTTCATTTGAAACTAGACTCATTCAGGATTTCAGGCATATAAATTATATCTCATAATTATTTTTTTTCAAATTTTAATGATTTTTCAAATGCAGAATAGGGGATTACGTAATCATTCTGAACCAGTCTCACAGAAATTCAAATATCTCAAAATATAAGAATCATTTGTTTGCTATATTTCTTTTATATGAAAATATACTCAATAAGATTTAAATAAATATCTCATCCAACTTATAATTCAATTTCTACTATTTTTAGTGATTTTTCAAATTTACATCACTGTTACTGTCCAAAGCAATTCTATTGTAAATTTTTGCTCTCTTTCACTTTAGTTGTGTTCATCACTTGCTTATACCAATCTTTCCAATTTTCGATTACATATTGAACATATTATTCATACGTACATTTGCCACATTTCTCAATTGGTCACATTCACACTTGCACTTATTCATAACATGATCGTATTCAATTACACTTAGTCATCACACAATCACATGTATTTTCTCTTAGTCAATTTCCCGTTGAACTCGTCGTAATAATAACAAATACATGGTGGCCTACACATGGTACCACCCTTGTAGCCGAAGCTATCTGGTACACATAGTAGCCTGCAGTTAGTACTATACATGTGACCAAAACCATTTCGTAACTCTCTTGTACACATAGTTAAGCTCAACATTAACAATCATTCAATCTCTTTCATTTGATTCACTCCTTTTATATTACTTACTATCAAATTAGGAAACGTCTTACGAATTTGAGTACGTCGTTGCTCAGTGCCACGTTTCACAACTCAGTATGGTTTTCCTCATTGAAATACCATACCTACATTTCACAACTCGGTATGGAAATACCATACCTACATTTTTTTTTAACTCAGTATGGATGATACCATACCTACATTTCATAACTCAGTATGGATGATACCATACCTACATTTCACACTTTGCCATGGATTAACCATGGTCTTATCTGTCAATTCATCACATGTCACGATACGAACGTACTCAATTCTGCGTTTTTCCTAATTTGAATTATCGCATTTATTCTTCCATTTTATCATAATTTTCACAATCCCACAGCAAATTCATATTTAACAACGCATTATATCATTCAATCATTCACCAATAAACATGTAAACTCAACCATATGAACTTATTTGCCGAAATCTCGTTAGGTACAGCTGTGTAGCAACTCATACAACCCATGTAATATTAATTTAACATTCAATTCATGTAATATTAATTTTGCCATTCAATTTCACATAACACAACAAACATCACATTTTCCATATCATACATCAACTTCTCCTAAACATATTAAATCATACAATTTATGTCATATCAATAGAAAATTACAATTCAAGCACAATGTTGCATTATTATTAACACACGAACTTACCTCGAATGCCAAAACGACCATTTTACCAACTTTTTCGATTTTTGATTTTCCTCCAGTTCTACGTCCAAATCTCATTTTTCGGGATCTAAAACATCACATTTCACTTATTTAATTAATATACTACTTAAAACAGTCCCTAACTCAAACTTTGGCAAAATTATAATTTTGCCCCTAAACTTTTGCATAATTACGATTTTGCCCCTAGGCTCGAAAATTAAACTTTATTCCTTTTTCTTATGTTTTATGACATGTTGAACATTTTTCCCTTCTATAGCAACTTCAAATTCTTACTATAACACATACTTATGAACAATAACAACTTTTACCGATTAACTCATTTTACTCGTTTTCACCGAAAATCACTTAGTAAAAATCGTCCCTCTACTCATAAACATGCATTATCTACCATCAAACATCAAAATACACAAGCTTTCAACAATGGCATAATTCAAAATATCCACCAAAATCAAAAATTCAAGCATGGGTTTTGTAGATAACTTAGTAACGATCTCAAAAACGTAAAAATTATTAAAAACCGAACAAAAACGGGCTTACCAATAAGCTAAGAAGCTTGGCCGAATGCTTGAAGCTTCCATGGCTGTTCATCTTTCTCATTTTCGGTGGAAGATAATGAATAGAAAGATGAAATTTGGTTTTATTATATTTTATTATCATTATTTGCCTTTTTACTAAATTAACCTTTAAAAATAATCAAATTTACACAAATGCCAAACCAAATATCATCCACTAACTCACAATTGGATTAATTATCATATAAGGACCTTTCCTTTATTGTTCTATAGCTATTTGACACTTTTAACTTATAGAACCCAACTTTTACGCTTTACGCAATTTAATCCTTTTTACCGAATTAACCACTTAAACGATAAAACTTCTTTACGAAAATTTCAAACAACTCTAATATCGTGTTGTAAATATTAAAATAAAAATAAAATAAAATTTTCAATGTCGAATTGTGGTCCCGAAACCACTGTTCCGGCTAAGCCCAAAATCGGGTTGTTACAAATGTAAACAGATTTCTAGGGTTAATTTTAAAAAATGAATTATTTAATAGGACGTAATTAAATTAAATAAAATAGCAAAGGGATCAAAAGAGTAATTTTCCCTTTTCAAAAAAACACGCGGACCCTTGTTCGGGTCCGGGTTGACGTGCGGATCTGGCTTAGGTGAAATCGGCACCGTTCTGTTTCGCCTATAAAAGTCAGTTTTTCTAAAAAAAATTCAATTAGTTTTAAGCTTTTTTAAAAAAATTTAAAAATCCTCTAAGAGAGGAAGAGGGCCTCGCCCTTTTCGCCCACGTTCTGCTCGTCGTCATTCTGGGCCACTCTCCACACGCGCCTCCGTGGCCGGAGGTCTAGATTGCTGATTTCCGTCGTCAATAAGAAACCTCCTTTCTTCCTTTTTTACTTTTTCAAAATAATGATTATATTTGCAACATAAAAAGTTAAAAGAAATATATAAAAAAATAACAAACAGAACGAAAAATTTTTTAAAAAAATCACCTCTACGAAATTAAGATCCTTTATTCCTCTGTGAATTTCTGACAACACTTTGAGCTTACTGATTGTGTAAATCTATGTATGCTTGTGCCTTTTTTTTCTGTTTGTATCTCTATTTTTATTTTTAAAAAAATCTCCGTCCCATATTACAGATTTTGCCCAGGGTTTTATAACCCAAAAAACCGAAATGAAAAAGGAAAACGTATCTTTTTACATCTATTCTTTCCTTTTTTTGCTGCGATTTGTTTCCTTTCTATCTTGTGCTTTCCTTTGCAGGATTGAAGACGGAGGAGGTGGCTAAGCGCGGATCACAGCGTGACTGGCGATGTGATCGAGACGCTGCTGGCGTGACTGTCAGTCTCCCACTGAAAAGGCGTGACTGTTGGGATACTGTCATTGCGAGGCAAGGGTTTCCTAGAAACCCTAGCTTCTCCGAAGCTGTTTAGGCTTTGGGCCCTTTTGGGCCAGGTGTTGTTTGGGTCAAAGGGTAGCTAGGATCTGTTTGGTTTTATGTCAGGTTTAGGGTCTGTTGGTGTTTTCGGGTTTGGGCCAACGGGCTTGTTTTTGGGCCTTTGAAAATTGGTCTTGTAACAGGGACTGTAAACTGAACATTTATTATTTATTTTTTGGTTTATTCAAATGGGCCTGGGCAAAAAATGGGCCATTACATCGTACCCAAGAAAACTTGCCCTGAAAAAAATAAAAAAAAAAGAATTTAAAGTAGATCTGGAAATAAAATAAAAATGAAATTAAAAGTTGAATGGAAATTTCAGAAATTAAAAGTAAAAGTAAAGTTGAGAAAAAGATTTCTTATGGTGATTTTCCAGCCTCCGGTTGTCTCAATTCGCCTTGGGTTCAATCCTTAACTTTTAAGTGATTCTTCTCAAGTAGAATAAGCCAGTTATAGTGGAAGAGGACGCCTACGACCACCAGCTCCAAGAATTTAGACTTAAGATTTGGCGAAACTTGACTCTAGCCAATAACCGCTTTTGTGGGATTATCTTCAGCTAGATCATCACTTCCCAACGATGAATACCACGCCATTTTGTCTCTTGGACTCGCCAACCTCTGATGCAGAAAGTCAATGAACTGACTGTACAACCTTCCCAAAACGTATAAAGTGACAGTTTCTTGCACAAGTTGAAAAGATTACCTATTAAGGGACATGGACAGAACCGTCAGCCCCGTAATGCAAAGAAGCGATGAATGCCCTGTTGAAAAGGCTAAGCGCGGATTCTAAGCCTCATGAACCTTTTTGGAGAGTTTCGACAACCTTCGGCTAGATGGAAACAAATATAATAGAAATAGAATTTTTATTGAAAAAAAAATATGGAAAGAACAAAAGGCTAAACTTTATGAGGGAGAGAGTGTTACACCCAAAGATCAATTCCATATTGTGTCACTTCATCCCCTATTTATAGTACTAAGAAACCTAGCCTATTCCTAATTAAATTCTAAAAGATAAATACAAAAAAAGATAATTAAAGATAAATGAAATTAAATCCTAAAATTAAATCTAAATAATAATCCTTAATAATTATCCTAATATAATTAAACATTAAATAGAGTCTTGTGTTATAAAATCTCTTCTTTTGTATTTTTGTCCTTATGTCTTCCATACTTGCATTTTTGGCACCACCTTTTTTTATATGTCGCATGTTGGCCCACTTTATCTCCAAATTCATGCTTTTCGCTGTTAAATTTACTTTTGCCATCAATTTAGTCCCTAAAAGCTAAAAGACCATAAATAGCCCAAATTAGTAGGATCATACTCAAAATAAACATATAATTAATACATAAAAACATGTCGTTCTAGAGTATTATCATAAAGTTTCATGTATATATATATATGTATGACCCACAAATTAAGTTTCATGTGGAAATTACACCTCATCAAAATTCATGTATAAATTTAATATTTTCCATGTATAAATTTAATATTTTCCCCTAATAATAAACAAATCAAAAGCTTCGACCCTTTCTTAATAAATATATGTATATTTAAAAGAAAAATAAAATGCTACTACTGTTAATAACAAATATGCCTTGACTTGTAAGGAACGGTGGTTAAAACTCTTGTCAAGACCTATTTGAGACGGATTCAAACAATATTACCTCTATCTCCACTATTAATATTATATAAAAAAATTAATAGCAAATATAATTAACATACCCATTAATATAAAAAGCATTAATAATAAGAGTATACTAAATAGTAATGGACAGTAACCATTGTCATAATATATAATTATGAACATGACAATCATTGTTACCAAATTACCTTAAAAGACAAAATCAAAGCGAAGTATTAATAATAAGGTAGACATGATAATCATTTGCAAGTTAATTGAGTTCGATTCAAAAAAGATTTAAATTTAATTTGATAATTATTAAAATATGTTTAAATTATTGATTTAATAATATTTGATTTTAATAGCTAGTAAATTTTATTAAATTTTTATTTTATATATTCAACCGAAGTTAAACTCAAAAATAAAATATTCAATTTAAGTTAAAACTGAGTATTCATACTCCCCTCAATTACACTAAGTGGGAAGAAACTTTAGAAAGACTTGAATGCATGTGCCTCAATCAAAACACCTTCGATTCCATGGGATTTGACTTTTCTTTTCATACCTTTTTCATTAATTTCAATTATTTGTACCGATCCACATTATGCAGAGCACCCACGTGTCGTCATCCCAACTTTGTCTCCATTCAGAAATTTGTGTCAAATGGAAAACATGGAGGAGCCACTTCCCACCAATCAACATTACTTTTATTTAATTATACTACTTGCTGGGTGGATGTTAATATCTATAAATATACTTTACTCTCTGCGTGTATGGATCCACATCCCTGTTTCATCTTGTTCCAATCATTCTCATTTTACTCCTCTTGCAATAACCAAACACTTCTTTGCTTGATTTCAGTTTGAACCAGCAATGGCCGAAGCAATTGCATTCGACCTCGCCCTAGACCTTATTACTAAATTGAGCTCCTTTACTCTCTCTCAAATTGGACTGTGTTGGAATGTCAAAGATGACCTCGACGACCTCAAAAGCACTGTCTCTACGATCAAAGCTGTGCTTCTTGATGCAGAAGAGCGATCCGTGACCAGCCAACTCGTCAAAGATTGGCTTGAAAAGCTGAGAGATGTACTTTATGACGCTGACGACTTGCTCGATGATTTCTCTACCGAAGCTTTGCGGAAAGATCTATTGGGTGGGAACAAGCTGACGAAAGAGGTACGCCTTTTCTTCTCTAGCTCAAACCAGTTTGCTTACGGTCTCAAAATGGGTCGGAAAATGAAGGCCATTAAGGCCAGGTTGATTTCAATTGGAAGTGAAGCCAAGGTGTTCAACTTGGTAGAGCGTGACCGTCCCATGGAAACCTCTTTCATGACTAAAAAGAGGCAGCTAACGCACTCCTTTAAAGATAAAATAATAGGGAGGGACGATGATAAAGCAGCTCTTCTAAAACTCGTGTTAGAGTTTGAAAGTGAAGAGAATGTTTACATCGTTTCAATTGTGGGGTTAGGAGGGTTAGGAAAGACTGCTTTGGCTCAGTTTGTCTATAATGATGAAATGGTCAAAAATCATTTTGAGTTGATGATGTGGGTGTGTGTTTCGGATGTTTTTGATGTCAAAATAATTGTAGAAAACATTATCAAATCTGCAACAGGCAAAGCACCAGATCAAAATCTCGAAATGGACCAATTGCAAAAACAACTTCGGGAACAAATTGGTGGGAAAAAATATTTGCTTGTTTTGGATGACATTTGGAATGAGGAGTGGGAAAAATGGGTTAGTTTAAAAGAGTTATTGGTTGGTGGGGCTAAAGGAAGTAGGATAATAGTAACTACTCGTTCTTCTAAGGTAGCCAAGATCACTAGTAAATGTCAGCCTTATGTTCTGAAAGGCTTGTCTGATAATGATGCTTGGTCTTTGTTCAAAGAGATAGCATTTGAACAAAGATCTGCAGACTCAACAGATTCAGGCTTTGTGGAAATAGGAAAGCTGATTTTGAAAAGGTGTTGTGGAGTTCCCTTAGTCATAAGGACGATAGCTGGTACGTTATCTTTCAAAGAAACTAAAAATGAGTGGCTTTCTTTTAAAGATAATGAACTTGCTAGAATATCTCAGAACGAAGGTGAGATTTTACCTACACTTAAGTTGAGTTATGATCATCTCTCATCTCATTTGAAGCATTGTTTTGCTTATTGTCGACTATATCCAAAAGATTATAAAATTTCTGTACAAACACTTGTTCAATTTTGGATTGCACAAGGTTTTGTAAAGCAATTGAATCCAAGTCAATCTCTCGGGGAGATCGGATTTGGATATTTTAAAGATTTAGTTGAAAGAAGTTTCTTTCAAGAGGTAGAAGGAGACTTGATGGAAGAAATGAAATGTAAAATGCATGATTTAATGCATGATCTAGCTGAATCAGTAGCAGGGATGGAGAGTAGTATTATAGATTCAAATAAAATAGCAAGTGATGTTGGTGAAAAATGTCGTCACATATCAATTAAACCTTCATTAATTCCTTTGTTTAAGGGAAAAAAGTTGCGAACCTTGTTACGGTCTCCAAAAAAGGGAACTCAAATTTGGAGCGAAGAAACTTGGGATTTTGTAATTGCAAATTGTAGATGCTTACGTGTATTGGCTTTGAATGATCTAAATCTTAAAACGATTTCACCCTCCATTTACAAGTTGAAACATTTGAGGTACCTTAATCTTTCATCCAATTCTGAGCTTAAGATTCTCCCAAAGAGTATTTGCAAGATTCAGAATTTGCTAGCGCTGAAACTTGATTGTTCTGGGCTTCAAGAATTGCCAAAGAAGATTGAAAAATTGGTGAATCTGACCCATCTTGGGTGTGGCGGTTGTAGTGGTTTAACTCATATGCCACGTGGAATAGGGAAGCTGACTTCGCTTGAGACGTTAAGCTTGTTTGTAGTGGATAAAGATAGGTCCCATGGCGGTGCAGATCTAAGTGAATTGAGACTGCTTAAGAACTTAAGGGGACAGCTAGAAATAAGAAATTTGGGATTCGTAAAAAATGCAAAAGAGAAGTTTAAGGCTGCTAATTTGAAAGAGAAGCAACATTTGAGATTTTTGTTTTTACAATGGGGTGCTGATAACGGTGATGATGATGAGAAGTCACTTGAAGACCTCCAGCCCCATCCTAATCTCAGGGTGCTCTGGATTAGAGGATGGAGGGGTGATGCCAAGTTTCCAAGTTGGCTTTCTCTGCTCACAAATCTCTCCGATATTTCCATAATTGGTCCTAGTAAATTCAAACATCTACCGTCCTTTGCTCATTTGCCTTGTCTTCAAAGGCTGATGATTTCTAATTTAACTGAGCTGGAGTACATGGATGATAATAGCCTAAAAGGAAGTCAAGGAGAACCACAATCATTCTTCCCATCGCTTAAGGCTCTCCATCTCGACGACTGCCCGAATATGAAGAGTTGGTGGACGACGACAAAACCAATCGATGATGATTCCAACGAGGACGACACAACAGTTATGGGAACATCAACCATGGCATTTCCTTGTCTTTCCTCTTTAAGGATACTAAATTGCCCTTTGACTTCAATGCCGTTGTATCCTTCACTCGATGATAAGCTAGTGTTGTGGAATACAAGTCCAAGGCCGTTAAAGCAGACCATGATGATGAACATCACTAGTACGACCCCATCAAGTTCAACCTCTTCTCTTCCTCTCTCCAAATTGAAATCTTTCTTTGTACACAACATTGAGGGATTGGACACTCACACGCTAGACGAGTGCCTGCAACATCTCACTGGGCTTAAAACTTTACAAATAATGGATTGCAAGGAGGTTGATTTAGAGAGCTTACAGTGGGAACCCCTTAAGAATCTCTCTTGTTTGGAGATTTATAAGTTCCCGCAGCTGGTGTCTCTCCCCCTTTGGCTTCAACACCTTGTTCAATTGAAAACATTAAAAATTCATGAATGCCATGGATTGAGGTCACTCTTTCCTGTGTTCCAACATCTCACTTTCCTTGAAGACTTTTCAGTAAGCAACTGCGAGGAGCTGGAGCTATCAGCAGCTGGCTTCCAAATATTCCAAGATCATACAAGCCTACGCTATCTAATGCTGGGAAACATTCCAAAGTGTCGGCATCTTCCGGAGTGGCTTCAACATCTAACAAATCTGCAAAGGCTCTGTCTCATTGATTTGCCCAATTTAACATCGCTTCCAGACGAGATGCGTTGCCTAACCAATTTGCAAATTTTACAAATAGCAAGAATTCCTCAGTTGAAGGAAAGATGTCGGAAGGACAGTGGCGCTGATTGGCATAAGATTGCTCACATCCCCTGCATTGATATTTGATTGTAATCAGGTTGGTCCGTCCTTGTTATTTATTTGTTTTGATGACCTTATCTTGTTTTGAAGAAAAATAAGAGTGGTATATTGAATCTCCAAGTGAGGGGTGTGATGCCAGTTTTCATTGAAGTTGGATACTGTTAATTTCCTTGTTAAAATATTATTCATTTGAAATCCCTTTGTTTTAATTCTACTTTTTACTTTTTTGCTGATTTGTGCAGTAAGGCATTGGAGAAGGGCATTTGTGAACTTCAATAATTTTATATGCATAAAAAGAGGTGCTAATTTATCTATTTGCTTTTTACTTTTAAATCATAATAATAACTTGACAATTGCAATTTAAGGGCTTGTAATAATATAATTCTAAAAATTCATTGATGTGGAGAGAGGGGCCTATGAAGCTTGCATGCTACCCTTCAAAATGGTTCTACTATATACTCTGCTTTCTTCATTTAAGCACTTACCTATCATATGTCTATATATATTTATGTTCTCTTAAAATATGCCAACTGATTACTATCTTAGATTGTACCTATGTTATTTACAGGCTTTTGGAGTTATTCAAATCACGATGTTCATTGATGCAGGACACTCTTTTGGCCGTTCGAGATTCCAGCCAAATTTGTTATTGAAGGTCCAAATAGGAAAAAAGGAAGATGCTTCAGAATATTTGGTAGTGAGGTTGAAGTTGATAAAATGTTTGATTATTTATATATGAACAGCGTTATACTAAACACACCTATGTGCAGATTTAAGGCTCATAATAATGGGATTTGTAACATATTCTATGTTGGCATTTATAATTTTCAGGTTCATTGATGCTTTTGGAAGAGTCGTTGTTCAAGCATGACAATGCCAGACATATTGCATTTGAATATTTATTATTCCACTTTATATGGAGCTTATTAAGAGCATGATTTATTTTATGGGTGATGTGTGAATTTGAAGAAGTATACATGTTCATAGTAGGAACTATTATTGAGTGACATTGTTATACAATATTTGAGTGTTGAATGTTGATTTTCACTTGCATAGCTAAAATGAGTTGGGAGAGAATTTACTTAATTGTACAAAAGTGAGATTGCTTCAAGTGTTTGAGGGGTTAAGCTTAAATTACTTCTTTGTACTATGAAGTTCATAGTGTATTCATATTTGGACAGAGCCCCGCAAACGTAGAACAAGTTTTAAACTACGTAAACATTTTAATTGTGCTCTTTATTTTCTTTGTTGAATAATACGTGCCAACTCAAGAAAAAACACATTTAGGTTTTTTTTTTTAGTATTCCAAACAGTATTCAAATGCAGGGATGCACAATTGATTATGAGACAACCAATTTTGTAGACAGTATTCCAAGGCTATGTTCAATTATGATGCTTGGATTAGGATTCTTCCAAAAGATGTCGATTTCCTGACTGTATATACGTATGACTTGTGTGTTGATGCTTATGTTGGCACACATCAAACTACAAGTTGAATAACACCTTGTAATTTGTTCTTTGTCGTTTAAACAAAACTCCAAGCTTTTCCTTTGGAATCACAATGCGACGGGATACTGCAATCCTCTAAAGTAAGGAAGGACATGGGGAATGGCAGGGATGTTTCTTGGTGAGCTAAGGAACTCAAAGTCTCCTGAGAGGATTATAGCCCTTCAATTCCCTCTATATAGCAACAATGAACTTGCAAACTATAAATATCAATATACATAGAGATAAAATTGATTCGCAAAGACTGAAATGGTGTTCAAATGTAGAAGAAACACTTATTGTTACTAAAAACATAGCTCCATTTTTTGTGCACAAATGGTGGCCAAACACAAACCCGTTGTCTATGCTTTGTAATTCCAAGTTTAAGAAAGGGCCAAACATTGGGCATCATCATTATCATCTGTAATACTAACAAATTCACGCCCCCATTAGGGTTTACACCTCAAAACTCAATTCGAACTTGATCAAGTGTACTTTCAAAACATAACTTGATTCAAGATAAAAATCAACTTGGACTTCTTTACCTAGCAAAAGATGAACAAGATTCTCAAACTAAATCCAAGGTTTTTGAAACCGGACCGATAGTAAAATTGATCAAGGCCACCGATTCATTGGTTCAACAGTGCAATTAAATAAATTATTAAAAAATTCATAAAAAAAAATATGATTCAACCGCCAAGTTCAACTAGTTTTTTGCCCAATACAATCATCCATTCCGGTTCCTAGATCAATCGATTCAATGCTCTTCTCTGAACCGGTATCCTGGTCCGGTTCAAACAACCTTGACTAAACCTTAAAAAAAACTATTTGTCTTAAAGTTCAGATTTCAATTGTTATTTTTAATACTAGTTCAAAAAAAAAAAACCCCTTAATATAGACTTACAAACCACTTTAAGTCTGATCACATTAAGGTATTTAAACTCAGCTTACTCAAATTCAATAACCCAAGCTTGGCTAACCAAAAATAAAACCGAATTCCGCTAACATTACGAAAATCTCAACTGTAAATAAGTTAGCGATCAATTTCAACCACAAAGTGAAAAAACGTGAAGGAAGCAATAGAAGTAGAAAAATAACTGGATTCCTATAATCATATGATTACTTATAGATGCCATTGGTCACAACCTCAAATATACAATGGACCCATTTCGTACAAACAACAAGATTGATCCAATGATTATCATCACGATGCACCAATTCTACACATCTACATTTAGTAGGGCTGCTTTTTCAATTTTGATATGTAAAAAGCTAATGACTAATTAAGCAACTCAGATAAAGAAAAGGATGTTGTTAATTTGCATATATAAGCAGATTAGATGGACCAGAATTCCGATGCCGACACTTTTTATTTCTACAACTAAACCTATCCTGTCATCATCAATTAGGCTTATTTCAAAAGAACATTTACGGTAGATAGTTTAATATATGTAAAGAAGGGAGCAACACCTGACTAGGTAAGCATCAATCGGACCCATTGTGCTTCTAAGGGTTATCCTGTATCTCCTTCGTCGATAATCAACATCCTGTAATATATAGGAGCAATGCCACAATGCGTTTGAATCATGAAAGTGGAAAATGTAGGTTTACCTACTTATTCGTCGATAATCAACATCATAAAGATTCATTATTTACTATAGTTTCACCTTAACATCACTTTATAATCAATTCACTACTTATCATAAGTCACAAATGTATGTTTGTTTTATTGAAAATAACTTTTATGAAATATTTTCAAGAAATCTGCCAAACAACAAAAAATATCTTACACAAATTCGTCCAAACACCAGAAAATATTAGCTTTTTCAAAAAAGTAAATCATTTTCCATAAATCATTTTTTGAGAATCATTTTCAGTAAAACAAATAAGGTATTAGATAAGTCTATGGCTTTCTTTGGATGGACAATTGGATCAACTCTAGTGAAAATTAGAGTTGGATGCTTGTTTGGATTTGATAACAATTGTAGTAGTGAGGTGAGGTTAAAAATGGGTAAAAACACCTCTTTGGTCCATCTCAAATTCAATATTGTGCAAATTGGCCCCTCTAAAAAAATAGTAATTTAATCCCTGTCGATTTCGGAAGTGAACTAAAGAGAATTAACTACAATGTTAATATTTTTCGTCACTCGTGCATAATTTTGATTGGTATAATAACAAATTTAGCTCATACATAATGTGTAAATGTTGCAATCTAATATTGTTAAACTAGAACCAATTTGACAGAATATGTAAAAGTTGTGGGCTAAGTTTGTTAAATCAAGACCAGGTTGACAGAATATGTAAACTTCGAGGACTAAAGTTGTTATTATACCAATAAATATGTGTACAAATGAAAAAAAAATTAATGTTGTGATTAATTATCCTTAGTTGTTAAATTTTGAAATTGACAATGATTAAATTGGTCTAATTTTTTTAGAATGATCGATTTGCTCAATATACAAATTGAAAGGGACCAGAGAGGTGTTTTCACCTTAAAATAATTATTTTTTTTTTGAAAGGGAAATTCATTAATTCATTAAATGAATAAAACCATACAATTCGGGAGAAAAATAATAATAAACACCCATCGTAGATAATAAAAGACAAGATCCATACTAAGGATGTTAAATTATATTCGTAAAATGAAAGATTGTATATAACATTAAATAGTATAATATATATTAAATTTGCAATTATGGTAATTTATTAATAAATAAATTTTTATTTATTATTACATATATATTTATTTAGATTTAATTCATATAAATTTTATTATGAATATGATATATTTATTAAATTATTATAATCTCAAAATTATATATTTTACAAAAATGAAAGCAAGAAAATATTATAACATTTGTTTATACATTTATTCTTGAATGCATGTTATATTAATAATAAAATATAATAAAATTATTTTTTATTAAATAATAATTAAAAATATATTTATGATAATAAATTTACGTGTATTTAATATATCAATATATAAATTTTTATATAATTATTAAATTTATAATATGTTTAATTTTTATAATAATTAAATAATTAAATTTATAATTATCATATGATATGTACTTATATAACACCAATAAAACAATCTCATTGCAGGTGTTTTTTTTTTTCAAGTAGTGCTTAATGCTATGGTCAAAAAAGTGTATTCATTGAATGAATTTTCCTTTCAAAAAATTAAAATTGGTTTGATTTTAGGTAATCGTAACTTTTTAACTTGTATTTCATAAATCGTCTAAATACCTTAGTTTCGGATAGATTTTCAATTTTTTGAAATTGAAGAGTTTAATTAAAATTTTCAAAAAAAAATTGAAGGCTTAATGAGAATTTTCCAAATTTGGGAGGGGGAGGGGTAAGATGGGCTCTGGCTCCCATTGCGTTCTGCCCCAAGAAATTTTTGAAATTATGCAGGGATGCACAATTGATATGAGACTACCATTTTTGTAGACAGTATTTCAAGGCTATGTTCAATTATGATGCTTGGATTAAGACTCTTCCAAAAGATGTCGATTTCCTGGCTATATATACGTATGACTTGTGTGTTGATGCTTATGCTGGCACACATCAGACTACAAGTTGAATAACACTTCTTGTATTATGTTGGCTAGACTCAACTTCATTTTTGTCTGCTGCGCTCTTCCTATCTAATTGCTGAGAAAAATCAGCAATATTCCATAGTAGTTCCAATGGCAGACAAAATTACAAGGTGCCTTAGTACTAGTATTCGTGATGGTTATATCAAGATTAACAACTAACTGAAATGAACAAAAGAAAATAAAAAAGAGCATAAGTTTAACAAATGCATATGTAGGAGAGCTTGTATAAGAAAACTTACTGTTGGTCATAAGAACCATCAGAAATGCCAAAACTCAAAGAGATCAATGTCATGACAAAATCAAGTAAAATAACTAGTAATCCACTTGCTATGGTGTTGAAGACAATAAGAAAATGGAATATAATATATGAATATCAACTGAATCATTTTTCAAACATCCATCAAAGGTAAACATCAAAAGAACTAACACCCATCAACATTTCTTCATATAGAGCACGACATTAAATGTTCGGCTTTAAACTCTCTTACTATAGTATTTGTAGTACATAAAACTAACATACTATCAATTGCAATTATATTTGATCACTACATCTTTGTCTCATCTGCATTCTGAGAGAATTTTATAATACTCAAACTAAGCCTTCTCAAATTAAGGCATCAAAATATTGAAGTCATCAAGTTTGGGACATTGGATGAGGCCAGCATTCATTCAATTTCAACTTAGTTCAGCAAACATGCACTTTAATCTACCAAAACTCCACTACATCATCAACTGCGGAAATAGCTCACATATTAAAATACAGACATCACAATTTCACTTCAGAAACAAATAATGCTACTCATAATTTATCCCCTAAGAAACTTAGCCACCATGAAACGTTCTATTTATGAACAGATCAAAAGATCACACACAAAAAAAATTAAGCAATTGACATTAAGCGTTAAGTGAGAGTATAATTCTCATCAAAATTGAAATAATATACTAATAATTATATGATAGTCAGCATTTTCAAAAGAGAATTTTTGAACTCACTGGAGGTCTCACAACAATTGCTTCAACTTCTTGATCGGCGACGGTTCCACGACTATTACTGGATGAAAATCTGTGATAATCATTGAGATGAACAAACCGCGGCTTCATCAAAGCGAAGGCCAGGTGACCACGTATCGGCAGAACAACCAGAGGAACCGTCGAAGCTGGTGCTGTTGAAGCCGTATGAGGAGGTTGATACGGCAGTGTGGGACCATCAGAGGCTCGAGCGCCGCCGGAAAAATGTGGAGGGAAGCATTTTGTATATAATTTCAAGTTAATGAGCTAATTTCATTTGTTTTTACATTTTTCAATTGTTCAATTTCATCTCGAAATTACTATTCAAATACATATACAAGGGTGCAAGTACCAATATTATAGGGATTGTATCAAATTAGTCCATCTGTTATTAAATAATCAATTTAGTCCATGTATTATTAAAAAGGATCAAATAAGGCCAAACTATAACAGAGTTATCATTTATTGTATAAAACATATATTGAAAATTGTTCTCTATTAGTGTTAAATTTGTTACAGTAAATCAGATAGGTCTATGACTTTCTTTAGATGGACAATTCGATTAACTTTAGTGAAATTAAAAATAGAAGCGGTGGTGGGATTAGTTGTTATAATAGTGAGCTTGAATATAGTAGTGATGTGATTAAAATTAGTGTTAGATACTTATTTGGATTCAATAACAGTCGTAGTAGTGAGGTAAGGTTAAAAATGGGTAAAAACACCTCTTTTGTTCCTCTCAAATTCAATATTATGTAAATTGGCCCACTCTAAAAAAAAAAAGAAGTAATTTAATTCCTATCACTTTCGGAAGTGCACTAAGGACAATTAACCACAATGTTAATATTTTTTATCACTCATACATAATTTTGATTGGTATAACAACAAATTGAGCTCATACATAATGTGTAAATGTTGTAAGCTAATTTTGTTAAATTAGAACCAAATTGACAAAATATGTAAATATTGTAGGTTAAATTTATTAAATCAAAACCAAATCGACAAAATACGTAAAGCACTAAGAAAGCATAGACAATGGGTTTGTGGTTAGCCACCATTTATGCACATGATATAAAGTTGAGTCTAGTAACAGTACGTGTTTCTACATAGGACCAGTGATATTGCATTTGAAAATTTGTTACTTCACTTTACATGGAGCTCTTGATTTATCTTGGAGCTTATATATAGATAATTTGTTTCGTGGATGATGTGTGGATTTCAAGGAGTACATACGTTTATAGAGAGGAATTATTATTGAGTGTTATTGTTATACACATTTTGAGTGTTGATTTTCAATTGCATAGCTAAAATGAATTCGGAGAGAGTTTATTTCATTGTACAAAGGTAAGGTCACACCAAATGTTTGAGTGGGCATAAATCATTTCTTTGTACTGTAAAGTATATAGTGGATTTATCTCTGAACAAGGCGTTGCAAATGTAGGACTAGTTTCAAATTGCGTAAACATCTTGGTTGTGTTCTTCAGTTTTACTTATGTATATGTCCATTTAAGAAAAAAAACATATTTTTCTCTTTCGATGTTTCAAATAACGTTCCATCACAAGAAAGCACAACTAGTGATCAAGCAAATTTGTGTACATTATGTAGACTATTATTTAATGAAAGGGCTTCACGCAAGAACCATTGAGCAATTTCAAGATTGAGTTGTACTAACTTGAAGACATTGCTAGATTGAGTAATGAATCCCATATTTTCATCTTATGATTGGTTGAATGCTGAGCTTAGCTCTCCATTCGATTATCAAATATTGAGGATATGAGGATGTGGAAGCCCTGCAGCAATTACGACCCTTTTTAGGTTGTTACAAAACAACTATACCCATATCCAATGTCTTCTTATATCTTCCACTAATTTTAATATTTTTAAAATTTTATTTTCTTTGTGCATTAGTTTCTATATTGAAGAAGAATAAAATTTTGGGTAAAATTAATATTTTATAATAATAAATTAGCTCAATAGCTTAAATTTTCATGGAGATAAGATGTTTACACACATTTAATTTTGGTCTTGTGAGGTGTTTTCAATTTTTTGATACAATATAAATTTAGAACTCACACGCTAGAATACACATCCACCTTAACTATAACATAGGCAAAGCTTACAAATCTATCTCATGACTTTGGGGATGGGATGAATACCTTTGGCTAATGAATCATAGGGCAAAGTCGGCTAGCGCGAAGTTTGTAGGAAAATGCACTTACAGTATAAGCTGCTCAGTTGTGAATAAGCATGATCAAAGATAGATTGTGATTTTCATTGAAGCATATAATATTCTTTTAAACAAGTTCTAACAAAGTAAAATAACGTATTCAGTGTATGAAAATAATTAAAAATAAGATTCTATTAACATTTTAGATGCTTCAAAATTTAGATTTATTAAAATAAACAATATTAAACAGACAAGAAATTAAATTCACATCTTGATCTTGTCCCGGTCAAGGTTTTTAAAACCGGATTGGTTGTCTAACCAATCATATCAAATGATTTCGGGTCGAATTTGTTTGTTCAATTCAATTAAATTAATTTAATTTAATTTAGGATTTTTAGATATAAAATTTATATTATAATAATTGAAATTCGGAATTCTTTTATAGATTTTTATATTATATATATTAATTTATTTAAAATGTTTTCAAATTTAACTAATCATAATTAGAGACGTGTCATGTATTAGTAGAAATTGTTAACTTTGATCTTAATTGTCCTTATTTATTCACCTTTGAAAAGAGTACATGGTCTCCTTTAATCTGTTTTCCTTAGAGAGGGACTAATTTGTTGACTTGCAAAAAGTACAGGGACTTTAAGAGGGATTTACACCAAAAAAGAGTTTGCATTGGTTGTCAAAGTTTACAGTATAAATTACCAAATAAAAGACATTTAAAGGTGTCTAAATTAACAAAGAAAGACCATCCCTCAAACCTAGTCTAATATTTTTTGCCAAGAAGACAACAATATGTTAGCTCTGACATATACTATATAATAAGCTAATGATACCCATGAAATTTGTTTACATCTATGGGTTTTATTCATTTTTCATTCTGAAATTTCCTCCAGTTTTGACTGTTGTGTAACTGGATTTGCTTTTTTCTTTTTAATTAAAAATATATAAAAGAAATATTTTTATACTTTTCTGTATTGGCATTTATAATTTGCAGGTTCATTGTTGCTACAGAGAGAAAATTGATGGGCTACAATCTTCCTTGGAGACCTACATTTCCATAGCTCGCTAAGAAACACCCTGCCATTGCCCGAGTTCTTTCTTTCATTTTTTTTTCTTTTTTCATTCATCTGTATTGAGTGCCATTGTTATACACCATCTAAATGTTGAGCGTTGATTTTATTTGCATAGCTAGTTGGGAAAGAGTCTACATATGTGCAGATATAAGGCTGGTGATGGTGTGCATTTTAATGAAAAAATTAAATTGCTTTTGCAGAAGGTTTTGAGGTGTAAACAGTAATGGGAATGTGAATTTGTTACTATTACAGATTATGCCCAATGTTTGTGCCTTTCTTAAACTTGCACTGGAAAAGCATAGATAGTGGCTCTGTGGTTGGCCACCACTCATGCACAGAATATGAAATTACGTTTAGTAACAGTAAGAATTTTTACATTAGGACATTGCTCTGTCTAAATGACATAAATTTTAACATAATGTGTATTGGCATTTATTATTTACAGGTTCATTGTTACTATACTGAGAAAATTGATGGCTAGAATCCACCTTGGAAACCTTGATATCCTTAGCTCGTTAGGAAACACCCTGCCATTACCTAAATTCTTCCTTTCTTTCTTTCGAGGATTGCAATGTCTCATCGCATTGAGATTCCAAAAGAAACGCTTGTGTAAAAAAGCTTGTGAGTGATGTGTGAGTAACTATTATTGAGTGCCATGTTTCGGGTGTTGATTTTCACTTACATAGTCAAAATGAGTTGGGAAGGAATTTACTTAATTGTACAAAGGTGAGGTTGTAACAAATATTTGAGGGGTTGGGCATAAATCATTTCTTTCAACCATGAAGTATATAATGAATTCCTCTTTAAATAAGGTCCTGCAAATGTAGGACAAGTTCCGAATTGTGTAAACAACTCGAATGTGTGAGTAAATTTTTTAACGTTCATTGCCCAATAACATGAGTCATACTGTAGTTTGAAATTTCTTTTGAACTCTTTTACTCAAGAGTAGTCGGATAAATCTTTGTCAAAAGTGGAGGCATCGAAAGCTTTTCCTAAGTTCTCTTCAAAATTAAGTGATAAAATCTTGAGGATGCCTCTCTCTTCAATGGTAACTCTTCGAATAAAATCTTATCAAAAATTGAGGCATCGAAGCTCTTTCCAAAATTAAGTGATAAAATCTTGAGGGTGCCTCTCTCTTCAGTACAAGGACAGCCAAAAAACGCTAATTCTTGGTTTGTGTGATGTTTCGTGCACAAACAAGCTTATAAAATTTATTTATTTATATATATTGTGTTTTAATTATTTTTTAGTACTGTCTTGTTGAGATTAAAATTACTAAATCTATCAAGAGTAGTTGGAAGATTGTAATTCACATTGAAGATTTCCATCTTGGAGATCTTAAATAAAATCCCATAACTCTACCTACAGCGATTGTTTTGTTTATGTTGCATTAACATTAGAACAAAGAGTCTGGGAAGATGTTTTAAAAGAAAATCTGGTAAACATGGACTATTTCGACAGTGGGAGCCAGTTATGACCCTGTAATGGATCCATATGTTGTGCCTGTTGTTGGGCTGGTATTGCTTGCCCATTTTTAAGTATAGAATAAAAATTGTATGGTTGAAAAGAATAAATTTACACATTAAAATATATATATATATATATATTTAGTAGATTATTTTTTAAATACTACAAGTAGAGTTAAAGTGATAAATGATGATAAGTGTTTTATAGACATGGTGATATTTTTTTAAGGGAAAAAGACAAAATGAAGTTAAATTACCAAAGCTTGATCACATGGTGGGAATGATTCCATGCCTTTTATTTTATCTTTTAACAAAAGCGATGAGCCTTTTTAGAAATTTGTATTAAACTTCGTGACGTATTATTAAAACATTTAGAAAACATTAACTTGAGAAAACACTTAGAAAAAAACAATCACCAACCTTAAAAAATCTTGCTATTATTAAAGAAAACGCTAGTTGAGAAATTTGAAGTATTATTAAAAAATCTATAAGTGTTGAAATCTATTACATTTTTTGTATTTCTTTCTTTCTCATATATATATTATACATTCTCTGATGGTATTTGCTTCAATACAAGGAACTCTTAGAAGCTGGAGAAAATTAGTGAAAGCTTACCTAATACATAATTTTATATATATATAGTGGTTGTGATGGTTGGAAATATTAGGGAAAAAAACAGAAGATTAAGTGAATGGTCTTTCTTTATAAATTTTGGATAGCTTTCAATGTCTTTTTCCTTGCGATGGAAACTACAATTTTTTTTCCATTTCATTTTGTACGTAATCAATATTTTTATAATTAAATTGGTGGTTAGATTAGTCAAATTATTAACTTTCTATATCATCCTTGATTTCATTTGATTAAATAAAATTTTAAAACTTTTAAAAATAAAAAATTTAATTAAACAAATAAAAACAATTTAATAGGTTTAACTCGTGTTTTGGCCCAACTCAACCGGTTGGTACCAATAGGGACTTCCCACCCCCTTGGCTCAATGGTGTAATTTTAGTGCTTCCCAAATGTGAATTTATTCCCTTTTTAACTTTTATTTAGTTGAAACAATTGCAACTTTGTCCCATTTCAAAAGTTTAAATTTTAATTGAAGTAATTTTATACGATTTTTTAGCTTTCACCCCCCAAATTTTAAAATTTTATCTCAATTCCTCTAGCATAAATTTTAGTTTCTCTCTTATATACTAATTTACAGGTTAATTAATTTAATTTAATTTTTTGAATTAATATAGTGATCAGTCTAATCCCATCTCAACAACCTACAACTATCTAAAGTTTTTTTTTTTTTTAAATTAATTGGACGTCAATTCCTAGTTGATTAAAATAGTAATTAAATAAGTTAGTTGGTTTAAGTAATATCATGAATTAAAGCCGAGCATTACATTAATTTCCTTCTCATTCTACATTATTTTATGTATTAATTTGGAAACGCACTTACCTAATACATTATTAATTTCATATATATAGTACTTGTCATGCTCTTTCTTTATAAATTATCAAAGTCTTAGAGTATTAATTTTATAAAATATTGTCCACCATACTTTAATATAGAATAATAAAATGGAATTAAAGCGCCAACCAAACTTGAAAAGTCTGCAAAACTTGTTCCCTTCCTTTATCATCACCAAACAAACTTTGAAATTTGCTTCAATTATTTTGTATGTTGTAATAAAATAGATCTCCCTTGAAAAACAAAATTATGTCTTCAACCGTAATCATATATATCTTTTATATATATTCTTATAGGAGGATTTATTAACTAATTATTGATTATATTGACTGGTTTGACCAACTAATTGTATTAATTGATTTGAGAGTTTGACTACCAATCATCCATTTGTACCCAAATCAACTAAAAAGATTTAAAACTCTGCTTACTAAGCACTCCATATATTCTTATGGCAGCATTTATTTAAACCATCATATTTTATACTTCTTTCGAATAGATTATTTTTGTTAAATTTGAGGGGGACTATTTATTTTAAGATAAATTGTTCCATTAGTAATTCTAAATAGAAATTGTTACTATTTTGATCACTTAAATTATTTTTTATTAATTTAGTTGCTCCAAAAATAAAAGTAATCAAATTAATTACTCTACCATGATCAATTTCCACATTAAATCACTCTAAATAGAAATTTTTTCCTAATTTTAATTGGTTGGTTTTTGGGTTAATTTGATTGATGAACCCAATCAATTGTTAAAAAATACTTTTGAGAAATAAAATATTTATTTTAGACATGGTATTATAAATTAATAAGTATGCATATAAATAATATTTAAATTAGTTAATATTATGTTGTTTTAATAAGAATATAAAAAATAATTTATTAAAATTTATTGTTAATATTTTAATATATGAATATAAACTTTAAATATTTTTAAGCAATTAATATTAATTATTTATAAAATTTAATTCAATATATAAACTATATTTAAATACTAAAATATAACCAATAAAAATTAAATATATAATGAAATATATTTAAAATAAATTTCAATATAAAGTTATAACATACAATATAATAATATATAAATTTTATTTTGGTCAATTTAAAAACACAACTATACTAAATTACATAAAAAAGACTAAGGAATACGAATACTCTTTTCCTTGGCTGCTTTAAGAAACTCAAGTACTTCTCTTGGAGGGGTGTCAATCAATTGTAAATCCTCCTTTGTTGCAAAGTCCAGTTTGGCTAAATAATCCGAGCCTCGATCTATTCTTCTAATCAGAGCAAAATTTAAAATCTTCGAAGCACTTCCACGTACGGCTTTAATAACCTCCAAATTGTTCGATTGGGTTATCACCTTATCATGACCTCCTGTTGGATGAGTTTTACGCCATCTAAGATGCTCCACAGTTCGGCATAAAAAACAGAGCATTTTCTTATGAATCGATTGTATCCAAAGACCCAGTCTCCATTTTCATCGCACATAACTACCCCAACAACTACCTTCCCTGGTTCCAATTGAACAACACCATCAGTATTGAGGAAACTCCAACCTCTTGTCAATTGTTCCCTAGAGAATTTATAGCCTTCAATCGACTCATTTCTAAAGACTGAAGAAAATTGTTTGGCCCAAGTAATTGATACTTTGATTATCTCACTTGAACTCCAGGTTTTCCCTTGAAATATGAAGAGATTAATTACGGTTCTTCCAAAAGTACTAAGCTAGTAGACCGAAGAGGCATGCCTAACTAGCTCCCCATGAGAGATCCATTTGTGCAAATTATTAGAAAAAAAATTTAACTGTTGATTAACTAGTATAGCCTATTTCCAGACTTCCTTAGTTGTTGTGCAATCTCTAATAATATGCAATATATCCTCTGAATCATGCCCACAATTTGGGCAAGAAGGATCCACTGCTAAACTACACTTGACTCTTTTCGCATTTGTAAGTAATCTCTGCTTAAGAATAGTCCAAAAAAAGAACTGAACTCTTTGTGGTCCCGAGAGCTTCCACGCATTCTACCATATCTCGTCTCTAGAATTCCACGAGTCCTCTATCATCTTATAAGTGCTTTTAATGGAGAATGCTCCTGTCAAATTGTGGTGCCAAGAAAGTCTATCAGGTCCTTTAGAAGGGTGTGGAGGGGGAATGCCCACAATGTGTCGAATAAGATCCTCTGGTAGCCATTCAATGTGTTTTCTTTTAGTAGTGCAATGTCTTACCATTGCACTCAATACTTGTTGGTTCATTGATATTTAAAATGGATAGTTTTGTGGCTTTTTACAGGTACTTATAAATATCAGTAAAAATAAAAAAAATTTAAATCGTAACTAAAATATTCACTATCATAGTAATGATTAATTTTCTTACCGCAAATGCTTTCCGAAAAAATAAACAGTTAACCATGAAAAGTAACTTTAATTTATAAATAATACATGTTATTTTTCTTCTCAACCCATAACCAAAGAAATAAATAATATATAGTGGTTTAAAAGATTCCCATCACTTCAATTGCGTTGTTTAATGGATCAAAATAAAATTTTCATTATCATTATAGATTTACGATAGGTTTTGTATAAATTGATTGTCAGAACTTTTCCTCCTCCAAGTATTGTCGGTTGGTTATGGTTTATTTGGATTGTAGTAATTTATGTTTGAGATTGATGGTGGTGGAGAATGGAAATGTGGTAACAGTGTTCGTATACAATATTCCGACATCTATGCATTGGAAAGGCTTGTGGGCATTATTTGGATACCATGGAAATGTTGTTGATGCATTCATCCCAACAAAAATGAGTAGAAATGGTAAAAGGTTGGGGTTTGTAAGATTCACTAATGGAAGGGATGTGCAAAGGGTGATAATGAGGTTCAATGGATTCTTTTTAATGAGAAAGAGAACTGGGGTGAAAATGGCTAGATATAATGGAAAAAGAAAGATTTGAAAGAAAGCTTCGGTTCAAAAGGGACAGGAATAGAGTGAAAAAATAGCTCAAGAAGAAAAAAGTGAAGAAAGGCTCAAAAATGATGCAAGAAGAGAAGTGAAAACAGAGAAAAGAATAGTGCAAGGTCATGTTGAAGACGAACAATTATGGAATCTGCAGAAATGCCTGATGTGCGAATCAATTTCGATATGTGATTCAAAAAGTCATGACATTCTGTTGTGCGGAAGCGTGTAAAAGAGTATAATTATTGTACTGAAAAATCACACTGATTTCAATTCCCAGGAAAGAGAGGTGGATCACGAGGATCACTTAAGTACCAGATCTTTCCTAGCCAGAATATCCCTCTATCGTAATTTAAAGCACAATAAATAACTACAATCACACTCACAAGATATGAAAAATAAATAATAAAGAACACCAGAATTTTAACGAGGTACGGCAAATTTCGCCTACGTCCTCGGGCACTAACAAATATATTTCACTCCAAAATTACAAGTGAAAATATACAAATAGGGAGAGAGAACAATGCCTTAAGTAGAGAATGGCAAATGTTGGGATGAAGAAAATGAGAAATGGTTAGGCCTATTTATAGTTGAGGTTGAGGGATCAACTTGCAAAGTACCTATACAAATAGGGACCAAAAGTTGCAATTATCCCAAACAAAATTTAGTGCTAACCCATTGTCAAATTATTCCATGCCAATTGTCACCCATTATTAAGTGCTACTTTAGGTGCCTAATTATGACACCCACCATTTTTGACTTTTCAAAGGGTTGTTGCCAATAATCTCCACCTTGAAGATTTGATTAGGACAATCTTATCTTCACACAATTCTTTCTGCCCTTGCCAACAATACTTGATAGTGCCTTCCACAACTGTTAAACTTGCAGGATATTGATCAAGTTCAAACAATGTTCGAACTTGGTTGCTGTTACCACCTTGGTCATCATATCTGCGGGATTATCTGCAGTCTTAATCTTTTGAAGATGAATTTTCCCCTCATCAATAATTTCCCGCACAAAATGGAATCGTACGTTGATGTGTTTTGTACGTGCATGATAGACTTGATTCTTTGCTAAATGAATAGCACTTTGACTATCACAATACACGTTAATATGCTCCTGAACCAATCCCAAGGTTTTAACCATACCTTGTAACCAAATAGCTTCCTTTACAGCCTCTGTTACAGCCATGTATTCGGCTTCTGTGGTTGACAACGCAACTGTAGACTGTAGAGTAGACTTCCAACTAATTGGTCCTCCAGCAAGTGTAAACACGTAACCGGTGGTTGATCTTCGTTTATCCAAATCACCGGCATAGTCAGAATCAACGTATCCAATAACACCTTCACCAAGTGTATTATCCTGCTCGAACAGTAATCCAAAATCTATGGTCTTTTGAATATACCGTAGAATCCATTTCACAGCTTGCCAATGTCCTTTTCCAGGATTATGCATATACCTGCTCACTATACTAACTGCCTGTGAAATGTCAGGTCTTGTACACACCAATGCATACATTAAGCTACCCACTGCATTAGAATACAGAACTTGCAACATGTATTCTCGTTCTGTATCTGTCGAAGGAGATAGTTGTGCAGAAAGCTTGAAATGAGAAGCCAATGGGGTACTTACAGGTTTTGTCTGCTCGTTCATGCCAAACTGCTGTAGTACCTTCTTCAAATACTGCTTCTGAGACAAGCTAACTCTGCCATGGGCTCTATCTCTACATATTTCCATGCCAAGAATTTTCTTAGCTTCACCTAGATCTTTCATCTCAAACTCGAGATTGAGTTGAGTCTTCAATCTCTCAATCTCAACTTTGCTCTTAGATGCTATTAGCATATCATCAACATATAAGAGCAAGTATATGAAAGTTCCTTCTTGTATCTTCTGGAAATACACGCAATGGTCAAATTTACTTCCTGTGTACCGTTGCCCTTTCATGAACTGATCAAATCGCTTGTACCACTGCCTCGGGGATTGCTTCAATCCATAAAGCGACTTTGTCAGTTTGCAAACCCAATTCTCTTTACCAGCAACCTTGAATCCATCTGGCTGAGTCATATAGATTTCCTCTTCCAAATCACCGTGTAAAAATGCGGTCTTCACATCAAGCTGAACTAGTTCAAGATCATATTGCGCAACCAAGGCTAGCAAAATCCGAATAGACGAATGCTTCACAACTGGAGAAAACACTTCATTGTAGTCTATTCCTTCTTTCTGAGCATAACCCTTTGCTACCAATCTAGCCTTGTACCGAATTTCATTTTTACTAGGAAATCCTTCCTTCTTCGCATATACCCATTTGCATCCAATTGCCTTCTTGCCCTTGGGCAGTGTCATCAACTCCCAAGTCCTATTTTGATGAAGAGATTGCATTTCTTCATTCATGGCTTGCTTCCACTTTACACCATCAGGGTTACTTATTGCTTCTGTGTAAGTAGAAGGAGCATCATCATCTGCAATTGGAAGTGCATAGGCCACTATATCATCAAAGCGAGCAGGCTTACGAATCTCTCTTCTTGGCCTCCTATATGCAATTGAATCTTGTTGTTGTAGAAGTTCTTGGGTCGGAACTTCTTCATCATTTGTTGTTCCAATATCAGCTGGATCATTATTAACCTTTTCAAGCTCCACCTGCTGCAAAGTACTACTGGTTTTGTCATCCTTTTGTGAATCCTTTAACATGGTTGATTCATCAAAAGTCACATCTCTGCTAAAGACAATCTTCCTTGTATCAGGACACCAGAGACGATATCCTTTTACTCCACTAGTTATAGCCAAGAATAATGCTTTCTTTGCTCTTGGGTCTAACTTCGATTCTTTTACATGATAATATGTAGTGGAACCAAAAACATGTAAAGAATCATAGTCAGTAGCAGATTTACCAGTCCACATCTCCATAGGAGTTTTGCCATTTATTGCAGCTGATGGCAAACAGTTAATTAGATGGCACGCATATGTAACAGCCTCAGCCCAAAATTCCTTGCCCAATCCAGCATTGGACAACATACATCAAACTTTCTCCAGTATAGTTCGATTCATGCATTCTGCCACCCCATTCTGCTGTGGTGTATCCCGAATAGTGAAGTGTCGCACGATGCCCTCACCTTGACATACTTGAAGAAATGGATCATTTTTGTACTCAGTACCATTGTCTGATCGAAGTCGTTTGACCTTCCGACCAGTCTGAGTTTCCACCATCTTCTTCCATTTCAGAAATGCATCCAATACTTCACTTTTTCTTACACCCATACTTTTCTTGAATAATCATCAATAAAAGTAACAAAATAGTGCATACCTCCCAAAGAAGCCACTTTGGTAGGTCCCCACACATCACTGTGAACATAGTCCAGAATTCCTTTCGTATTGTGAATTACTGAACCAAACTTTACCCTCGTCTGCTTGCCCAGAACACAATGTTCACAGAATTCCAATTTGCAAGAATTTGCACCTTTCAACAAGCCTTGCTTCGCTAAAGTCTGCAAAGCTTTTTCACCAGCATGTCCCAAACGCATATGCCATAACCTGGTAGCCTCTGAATCTACTTCTTTCGCAGAAACTATTGATGTTGATCCAATAACTGTACTTCCATTTAAAAAGTACAAGTTATTTCTTCTTGTGCCTTTCATCACCGTCAAATTCCCAGCTGCTACCTTTAGTAATCCATCTCTCAAAGTGATTTTGAGCCCTTTAGATTCTAAGGCCCCTAATGAGATGAGATTTTTCTTCAAGCTGGGTACGTAGTGCACATCAGTCAAGACTTAGATTGAGCCGTCATAATTCTTCAATTGGATTGTACCTACTCCCATTGTCTTACAAGCACTGTCATTGCCCATAAGAACAACTCCACCTTCTAGTTCTGTAAGACTAGAAAACCAGTCCTTATTAGGACACATATGGTAAGTACATCCCGAATCCAAAATCCACTCATCAGTATGACATGCCATTGCCATGCCAACCAAGCTAAAGTCTGACTTCTCATCATGTTCTGCTACACATGCATTAGAAATAGCCTTGCCCTTTTGTAACTTAGGACAATTCTTTTTCCAATGCCCTTTTTCACGATAAAAGGCACACTCATCTTTGGCGGGTCTCCCTTTGGACTTTCCCCTTCTACCAGACTTGCTGCTGCTTGAACGACCTCTTACTGTTAAGACTTCTGCAGTTGTATCTCTGTGATCTCTTTTATCTTTCTTTCGAGTCTCAGATCTATACAACGCATTGCAGACTGCATCAAATGTGATTGTATCCTTCCCATGAAGCAATGTGGTGGTAAGATGATCATATTCATCAGGAAGGGAATTCAACAACAATAATGCCTTGTCTTCGTCTTCAAATTTCTCATCCAAATTTAGCAAGTCTGCTAAAATTTTATTGAATGAGTTTACATGGTCATTCATCGACATACCGGGTGCATACGTGAATCGATAAAGTTTCTTTTTCATATGAAGCCTATTTTCAAGGCTTTTCGTTAGAAACTTTTCTTCCAATGTATCCCACAACTTCCTTGCTGATGTCTCCCTCATGACAGAGTACTTCTGCTCTTTGGCCAAACATAGACGGATTGTACCATAAGCTTGTCTATTAATCTTGGCCCACTACTTATCATCCATCTTGTCAGGTTTTTCTTCAAGGGCTATATCTAGCTCTTGCTGACATAAGACACCCAGGATCTCACATTGCCACATACCAAAATTATTGGTACCATCAAATTTCTCTACTTCAAATTTTGCATTGGTCACCGTAGTCCTTGCTGATGACGATGCCTGTGCCATTTTTTTCCTCAATTCCAACTATTGTATACGTAAATAGTGCCGTATACGTGAATAGTGCCACAAACGATCGTACTCCTCAAGTACGAACCTAGCTCTGATGCCAATTGTTGTGCGGAAGCGTGTAAAAGAGTATAATTATTGTACTGAAAAATCACACTGAGTTTAATTCCCAGGAAAGAGAGGTGGATCACGAGGATCACTTAAGTACTAGATCTTTCCTAGCCAGAATATCCCTCTATCGTAATTTAATAGCACAATAAATAACTACAATCACACTCACAAGATATGAAAAATAAATAATAAAGAACACCAAAATTTTAACGAGGTTCGGCAAATTTCGCCTACGTCCTCGGGCACTAACAAATATATTTCACTCCAAAATTACAAGTGAAAATATACAAATAGGGAGAGAGAACAATGCCTTAGTAGAGAATGGCAAATGTTGGGATGAAGAAAATGAGAAATGGTTAGGCCTATTTATAGTTGAGGTTGAGGGATCAACTTGCAAAGTACCTATACAAATAGGGACCAAAAATTACAATTATCCCAAACAAAATTTAGTACTAACCCATTGTCAAATTATTCCATGCCAATTGTCACCCATTATTAAGTGCTACTTTAGGTGCCTAATTATGACACCCACCATTTTTGACTTTTCAAAGGGTTGTTGCCAATACATTTGAATAGCAAAAATTGGTCTTGGGGAAATAATACTAAGACGGATTCAATGAAGACATTTTTTGGTCGAAATACCGAATGAAGAACTGATGGATCTATTAAGGCAAACTGAATGGCTCCTTGAAAGATTTCTTCATTAAAATAGAGCCATGGTCGGAGAAATTGAAGATAAATGAGAGGATGGCATGGATCGAAGTATCAGGAGTTCCATTGCATTGTTGGAACTATAAAACATTTAAACGAGTTGCTGGGTTATGGGGGAATTTGGTGTGGGTGAAAATCTAACAAAGGTTCACAATTTTGAAAAAATAGAGCTTCTGATCTCTATAACTCAAACGAAAATGGTAGATGAATTAGTTAGCATGGAAGTTGGAGATGACCACTTCCCAATCAGAGTAAGGGAACTAGGGCTGAAGGAGATGAAAGATGACATTTTAAACATTAAGGCAAAGTGGAAGAAAAATGAAGAAAACAGCATTTTGGAGTCTGGATCGATGGCGAGAACAAGGCTGGAAATCCCATCGGAGGGAAGAGAAATTGTCAAGTCAGAAGTGTTAATGGATATTGTCGAAACCATTTTAAAAATCGTTTTTTGGAAAATGGGAATCAACTTTAAAAACAAAAACGGGAGTCGCCACCAATCTTTTTTTTTACTTAGGTGTGATTGGAACACCTTGTAAAATGTTTCATTTTAACATTTGATTTTGGTCTATGAAAAACGAGAAAATGAGTTCGGGAGTCGGTTACGTATGAGGAAGGGTTAGTACCCTCATAACGCCCAAAAATTGGTACCTAATTGATAAAATAATGTCCAAATGTTTGAAATTTAAAAAGTTTAAAATAAGATCCCTTATTAGAAGGAAAACCAAGACTTACCTATTTCAAAGAAATAAAAATACCACACCCAATAAGTTAGGATACAGCATTTTATAACTTTGAAGCTAGGTGCATCTTTATTTTAGAAAATTCTTACTTCAAGACACAAAACATCTCACCCAATAAGTTAGGATACAACATTTTGAGTTCTCAAGAATAAGTTTTTTTTTTATTTGAAACTTGAGATTTCTTTATTCCAAAAGAATATAAACATCACATCCAGCACGATTGGACATGACATTTTTTAAACCCTCGTAATTAAAATCATCTCATAATTTACGAAATTTATTAAAAGGGTATTTAGTTATTTAGCCAAACGGAAAATCTCAACCCAGCACGATTGGGCACTATTTCCCGAATTTCTAAATATAAAACATTGCTTTATTTTAAAAACCTTTAGATGAAATATGATAATTTTGTAAAACATGTATTCATAGCACAATTAATAAATAATTACACAATGACAATTATAAATAAATAAATGAGAGGGTATGGGCAAGTAAAATATATACACAAAAATTACTAAATAAATATGAAAATTTTCATGCAAGATTAATAAATAAATAAAATTCATACTTATATGATTTAAACAATATAACAATGCATAAATAAAAAGAATAATATATAATGATTTTAAATAAAATATAATATAAACAATAGAAATGGAACATGTTTTTCAATATAAATATATTTTATAAGAATAAAATATGATATAATATATGAAAATAATATATAATTAAAATAATATTAAACAAAAATAAAATAATAAATAATATATACATATATATATATGTAGTACATTAATTATAAAATTATATACATAATATAAACAATAAAATAAATTTATAAATAAATTTTATATAAAATAGATTCTTAAAAGTAATATATATATAACATAAAACTATATAATATACAAAATATAATATAAAAAACATAATAATATATAAATTATTAAACAAGTAAAATAATTAAATATAAAGAGAGTAAAATATATATATAATTTATATTATTAATAGATTAATATATAAATAATTAAATAATAAAAATAATAAAATACTTTAATATATATTAGAATAATTTAAATTTAAAAAAAGGTTTTTTTAAAAAAATAAAGAAATCAGGATCAAATATCAATAAAAATAAATAAAAAGGGGTTAAATTATAAATAAAATAAAATAAATAGACTTAATTATAAAAATGAAATAATGCGGAGGGACTAATGGGATAAATTTATCATTTTTTAAAAACACGCGAATCCTATCTTCGGGTCGGGTCAAAGCACGGGTCACAGGCTTTAATACGACGTTGTTTTGGCCTTAAAAGGGACTTCCAAAACGACGTCGTACAATAGGCCCTATATAAGTAAAAAAAATAAACCGAAAAAATTCATTTTTAAACACTTCTCAAAAAAAAAATGAATGAGAGCTCTTGACAGGCTCTCTCCCTCTCGGCCTATGGTCTGGCTCCGGTCTAAGTTTCGGTGTCCGACCGCCACACGCGCCTCCTCCGACGGCGGTCGAAACCCAAAAAAAACTCCGTTTTCAACGCCGATCAGATGGTAAACCCTTTTCCTCTTTTTTAGTGATATATGTACATAGAAAACGCATGGATCAGAAAAGAAAATAAAAATAAGACGGATATTAAAAAAACCTCTGTAACTGTATTTTATTTCTCTGTATCCTTTTTTGAATCACTTTGTATTCTATGTTTCTCTGTCTTCGTGTCTATGTCTCCCCTCGTTTACAAGTTTTGGGGGGTTTTTATAGCCCCGAAAGAAACAAAATAAAAGGAAAATAGAAAAATTTGTCACTGTTTTCCATTTCTGCTGCGATTTCTTTCTTCTTCTACAGGTTGAAGGTGGAGATCGTGGCGATGAGGCACGTTGATGGCGGCGCGACTGTTGGTCTAGGTGCTATTGCGGCGTGACATGCAGGCTTCTGCATTTGCGGCGCCTAGGGTTTTAGAAACCCTAGGCCACTGCCGGTTTTGTTAAGGTCTTGGGCCTTTTGGGCCGTCTGAGTCTGGGTCTAGTTTGTTTAGGGGGTTGGTTTAATTTGGGTCTAGGTTAATAGGCCGTTAGTTCAGGTAGGGTAATGGGTCTGAGGTAATGTAAAATTGGGCTTGTAAATTGGTCTCAGGCCATCTGTTTGGGTTTTGTGAGGATTTTGGATTTATTTATTTTTGGCTTCGTAACAGGGATTGTTTTTGGACTTTTTTTATTTTGGTTTTTCAGCCCGGGCAAAAATGGGCATTTACAGATATCAATCTTGAAAATGGGAAAAATATTAATGATTGTCAGAGAATGCTGGAGATAGTAAATAAAGAGGCAGAGTCAGAGTCTATTTCCAAAGAGAATAAAATGGGAGAAACAGACGAAGTGGATAAATATAAGGGACGGACTTTGAAAGAAGTAAGCGATATGGGCTTGGCTGTTGAAGAAGATCCAATAGAAGATCCAAAAGAAGGGGATTGATGTACGAACACTTGTTAAATTTTGGAT
This sequence comes from Gossypium australe, assembly GCA_005393395.2. Classification (NCBI taxonomy): domain Eukaryota; kingdom Viridiplantae; phylum Streptophyta; class Magnoliopsida; order Malvales; family Malvaceae; genus Gossypium; species Gossypium australe. The sequence continues at coordinate 143,265,479 of CM016624.1, read as the reverse complement.
TGCACAAGGTTTCGTAAAGCAACTGAATCCAAGTCAATCTCTCGAGGAGATCGGATTTGGATATTTTAAAGATTTAGTTGAAAGAAGTTTCTTTCAAGAGGTTGAAGGAGACTTGATGGAAGAAATGAGATGTAAAATGCATGATTTAATGCATGATCTAGCTGAATTAGTAGCAGGGATGGAAAGTAATATTATAGATTCAAATAAAATTTCAAGTGATGTTGGTGAAAAATGTCGCCACATATCAATTAATCATTCATTAATTCCTTTGTTTAAGGGAAAAAAGTTGCGAATCTTGTTACGGTCTCCAAACATGGGAACTCAAAATTGAAGCAAAAAAACTTGGGATTTTGTAATTGCAGATTGTAGATGCTTACGTGTATTAGAATTGGATTATCTAACTATTCAGACGCTTTCACCCTCCATTTACAATTTGAAACATTTGAGGTACCTTAATCTTTCTTCCAATTCTAAGCTTAAGATTCTCCCAAAGAGTATTTGCAAGATTCAGAATTTGCTAGCGCTAAAACTTGATATGTTTTCTCGGCTTCCGGACGAGATGCGTTGCCTAACCAATTTGCAAATTTTACAAATAGAAATAATTCCTCAGTTGAAGAAAGATGTCGGAAGGATATTGACGCTGATTGGTATAAGATTGCTCACATCCCGGACATTTTGTTTATGTGTGATGCCATTTTGCATTGAAGCTGGATATTGTTAATTTTCTTGTTAAAATATTATTCATTTGAAATTCCTTTGTTTTAATCCCACTTTTTACTTTTTTGCTGATTTGTGCAGTAAGGCATTGGAGAAAGGTATTTGTGAACTTCAATCATTTCATATGCATAAAAAGAGGTGCTAATTTATCTATTTGCTTTGTACTTTTAAATCATAATAATAACTTGACAATTGCAATTTTAAGGGCTTGTAATAATATAATTCTAAAAAATCATTGATGTGGAGAGAGAGGCCTATGAAGCTTGCATGCTACCCTTCAAAATGGTTGTACTATATGCTCTGCTTTCTATTGGCTACAACCCATCTTTGAAAAGTCAAAGATGGGAGGCTATAGCAAGTGCAATCAGAGTTGGCGCACCGAAAATTAATGGGTGACAATAGGCATGGGATAATTGCAATTTTGGTCCCTATTTGTATAGGTACTTTGCAAGTTGATCCCTGAACCTCAACTATAAATAGGCCTAACCATCTCTCATTTTCTTCATCCCACAATTTACCATTCTCTACTTAAGGCATTGTTCTCTCTCCCTATTTGTATATTTTCACTTGTAATTTTGGAGTGAAATATATTTGGTAGTGCTCGAGGACGTAGGCGAAATTTGCCGAACCTCGTTAAAATTCTGGTGTTCCTTATTATTTATTTTTCATATCTTGTGAGTGTGATTGTAGATATTTATTGCTATTAAATTATGATAGAGGGATATTCTGGCTAGGAAAGATCTAGTACTTAAGTGATCCTCGTGATCTACCTCTCTTTCCTGGGAATTGAACTCAGTGTGATTTTTCAGTACAATAATTGTACTATTTTACACGCTTCCGCACAATAATTGGTACCACAGCTAGGTTCGTACTTGGGGAGTACGATTGTTTGTTGCACTATTCATGTATACGACACTATTTACGTATACAGTAGTTGGGATTGAGGAGAAAAATGGCACAGGCATCGTCATCAGCAAGGACTACGGTGACCAATGCAAAATTTGAAGTAGAGAAATTTGATGGTACCAATAATTTTGGTATGTGGCAATGTGAGATACTGGATGTCTTATGTCATTAAGAGCTGGATATAGCCCTTGAAGAAAAACCTGACAATATAGATGACAAGGAGTGGGCCAAGATTAATAGACAAGCGTGTGGTACAATTCGTCTATGTTTGGCCAAAGAGCAGAAGTACTCTGTCATGAGGGAGACATCAGCGAGGAAATTGTGGGATACATTGGAAGAAAAGTTTCTAACGAAAAGCCTTGAAAATAGGCTTTATATGAAAAAGAAACTTTTTTGATTCACGTATGCACTGGGTATGTCGATGAATGACCATGTGAACTCATTTAATAAAGTTTTAGCAGACTTGCTAAATTTGGATGAGAAATTTGAAGATGAAGACAAGGCATTATTGCTGTTGAATTCCCTTCCTGATGAATATGATCATCTTACCACGACATTGCTTCATGGGAAGGATACAATCACATTTGATGCAGTCTGCAGTGCGTTGTATAGATCTGAGACTCGAAAGAAAGATAAAAGAGATCACAGAGATACAACTGCAGAAGTCTTAACAGTAAGAGGTCGTTCAAGCAGCATCAAACCTGGTAGAAGGGGAAAGTCCAAAGGGAGACCCGCCAAAGATGAGTGTGCCTTTTGTCGTGAGAAAGGGCATTGGAAAAAGAATTGTCCTAAGTTACAAAAGGGCAAGGCTATTTGTAATGCATGTGTAGCAGAGCATAATGAGGAGTCAGACTTTAGCTTGGTTGGCATGGCAATGGCATGTCATACTGATGAGTGGATTTTGGATTCTGGATGTACTTACCATATGTGTCCTAATAAGGAATGGTTTTCTAGTCTTAAAGAACTAGAAGGTGGAGTTGTTCTTATAGGCAATGACAGTGCTTGTAAGACAATGAGAGTAGGTACAATCTAATTGAAGAATCATGACGGCTCAATCCAAGTCTTGATTGATGTTCGCTACGTACCCAGCTTGAAGAAAAATCTTATCTCATTAGGGGCCTTAGAATCTAAAGGGCTCATAATCACTTTGAGAGATGGATTACTAAAGATAGCAGCTGGGAATTTGACGGTGATGAAAGGCACAAGAAGAAATAACTTGTACTTTTTAAATGGAAGTACAATTATTGGATCAACATCAACAATTTCTGTGAAAGATGCAGATTCAGAGGCTACCAGGTTATGGCATATGCGATTGGGACATGTGGTGAAAAAGCTTTGCAGACTTTGGCGAAGCAAGGCTTATTGAAAGGTGCAAATTCTTGCAAATTGGAATTCTGTGAACATTGTGTTCTGGGCAAGCAGACGAGGGTAAAGTTTGGTTCAGCAATTCACAATACGAAAGGAATTCTGGACTACGTTCACAGTGATGTGTTGGGACCTACCAAAGTGGCTTCTTTGGGAGGTATGCACTATTTTGTTACTTTTGTTGATGATTATTCAAGAAAAGTATGGGTGCATCTAATGAAAAGAAAAAGTAAAGTATTGGATGCATTTTTGAAATGGAAGAAGATGGTGGAAACTCAGACTGGTCGAAAGGTCAAATGACTTCGATCAAACAATGGTACTGAGTACAAAAATGATCCATTTCTACAAGTATGTCAAGATGAGGGCATCGTACGACACTTCACTGTTCGGGATACACCACAACAGAATGGGGTGGCAGAACGCATGAATCGAACTATACTGGAGAAAGTTCGATGTATGTTGTCCAATGCTGGATTGGGTAAGGAATTTTGGGCTGAAGCTGTTACATATGCGTGCCATCTAATTAACAGTTTGCCGTCAGCTGCAATAAATGGAAAAACTCCTATGGAGATGTGGACTGGTAAATCTGCTACTGATTATGATTCTTTACATGTTTTTGGTTCCACTGCATAATATCATGTAAAAGAATCAAAGTTAGACGCAAGAGAAAAGAAAGCATTATTCTTGGGTATAACTAGTGGAGTAAAAGGATACCGTCTCTGGTGTCAAGGAAGATGGTTTTTAGCAGAGATGTGACTTTTGATGAATCAAGCATGTTAAAGGATTCACAAAAGGATGACAAAACCAGTAGTACTTTACAGCAGGTGGAGCTTGAAAAGGTTAATAATGATCCAGCTAATATTGAAAGAACAAATGATGAAGAAGTTTCGACCCAAGAACTTCTACAGCAACAAGATTCAATTGCATATAGGAGGCCAAGAAGAGAGATTCGAAAGCCTGCTCGCTTTGATGATATAGTGGCCTATGCACTTCCAATTGCAGATGATGATGCTCCTTCTACTTACACAGAAGCAATAAGTAACCCTGATGGTGTAAAGTGGAAGCAAGCCATGAATGAAGAAATGCAGTCTCTTCGTCAAAATAGGACTTGAGAGTTGATGACACTACCCAAGGGAAAGAAGGCAATTGGATGCAAATGGGTATGTGCAAAGAAGTAAGGATTTCCTGATAAAAATGAAATTCGGTACAAGGCTAGATTGGTAGCAAAGGGTTATGCTCAGAAAGAAGGAATAGACTACAATGAAGTGTTTTCTCCAGTTGTGAAGCATCCATCTATTCGGATTTTGCTAGCCTTGGTTGCGTAATATGATCCTGAACTAGTTCAGCTTGATGTGAAGATCACATTTTTACACGGTGATTTGGAAGAGGAAATCTATATGACTCAGCCAGATGGATTCAAGGTTGCTGGTAAAGAAAACTGGGTTTGCAAACTGACAAAGTCGCTTTATGGATTGAAGCAATCTCCGAGGCAATTGTACAAGCGATTTGATCAGTTCATGAAAGGGCAAAGGTACACAATAAGTAAATTTGACCATTGCGTGTATTTCCAGAAGCTACAAGAAGGAACTTTCATATACTTGCTCTTATATGTTGATGATATGCTAATAGCATCTAAGAGCAAAGTTGAGATTGAGAGATTGAAGACTCAACTCAATCTCGAGTTTGAGATGAAAGATCTTGGTGAAGCTAAGAAGATTCTTGGCGTGGAAATATGTAGAGATAGAGCCCATGGCAGAGTTTTGCCTCAGAAGCAGTAGTTGAAGAAGGTACTACAGCAGTTTGGCATGAACGAGCAAACAAAACCTGTAAGTACCCCGTTGGCTTCTCATTTCAAGCTTTCTGCACAACTATCTCCTTCGACGAATACAGAACAAGAATACATGTTGCAAGTTCCGTATTCTAATGCAGTGGGTAGCTTAATGTATGCAATGATGTGTACAAGACCCGACATTTCACAGGCAGTTAGTATAGTGAGCAGGTATATGCATAATCCTGGAAAAGGATATTGGCAAGCTGTGAAATGGATTCTACGGTATATTCAAAAGACCCTGGATTTTAGATTACTGTTCGAGCTGGATAATACACTTGGTGAAGGTGTTATTGGGTACGTTGATTCTGACTATGCTGGTGATTTGAATAAACGAAGATCAACCACCGGTTACGTGTTTACACTTGCTGGAGGACCAATAAGTTGAAAGTCTACTCTACAGTCTACAGTTGCGTTGTCAACCACAGAAGCCGAGTACATAGTTATAACAGAGGCTGTAAAGGAAGCTATTTGGTTACAAAGTATGGTTAAAACCTTGGGATTGGTTCAGGAGCATGTTAACGTGTATTGTGATAGTCAAAGTACTATTCATTTAGCAAAGATTCAAGCCTATCATGCACGTACAAAGCATATCGACGTATGATTCCATTTTGTGCGGGAAATTATTGATGAAGGGAAAATTCATCTTTAGAAGATTAAGACTGCAGATAATCCCGCAGATATGATGACCAAGGTGGTAACAGCAACCAAGTTCGAATATTGTTTGAACTTGATCAATATCCTGCAAGTTTAACAGTTGAAGAAGGCACTATCAAGTATTGTTGGCAAAGGCAGAAAGAATTGTGTGAAGATAAGATTATCCTAATTAAATCTTCAAGGTGGAGATTATTGGCTACAACCCATCTTTGAAAAGTCAAAGATAGGGGGCTATAGCAAGTGCAATCAGAGTTGGCGCACCGAAAATTAATGGGTGACAATAGGCATGGGATAATTGCAATTTTGGTCCCTATTTGTATAGGTACTTTGCAAGTTGATCCCTGAACCTCAACTATAAATAGGCCTAACCATCTCTCATTTTCTTCATCCCACAATTTGCCATTCTCTACTTAAGGCATTGTTCTCTCTCCCTATTTGTATATTTTCACTTGTAATTTTGGAGTGAAATATATTTGGTAGTGCCCGAGGACGTAGGCGAAATTTGCCGAACCTCGTTAAAATTCTGGTGTTCCTTATTATTTATTTTTCATATCTTGTGAGTGTGATTGTAGTTATTTATTGTGCTATTAAATTATGATAGAGGGATATTCTGGCTAGGAAAGATCTGGTACTTAAGTGATCCTCGTGATCCACCTCTCTTTCTTGAGAATTGAACTCAGTGTGATTTTTCAGTACAATAATTATACTCTTTTACACGCTTCCGCACAACACTTTCTTCATTTTCCATATTTGCACTTACCTATCATATGTTTATATATATTTACGTTTTCTCTTAATATATGCCAACTGATTACTATTTTAGATGGTACTTATGCTATTGGAGGCGCTCAAATTACAATATTCATTGATGCAGGGCACTCTTGTAGCTGTTTGGAATTCCAGCCAAATTTGTTATTGAAGGTCCAAACAGGAAAAAAGGAAGATGCTTCAGAATATTTAGTGGTGAGGTTGAAGTTATAAAATGTTTAATTATTTATATATGAACAGCATTATACTAAACACACATGTGTGCAAATATAAGGCTGGTAATGGTGAGCACTTTAGTAAAAAAAAAAATTAAATCTCTTTTGCAAAAGGTTTTGAGGTGTAAATAAATAATGGGATTTGTAATATATTCTATGTTGGCATTTATAATTTCCAGGTTCATTGTTGCATGTGGAAGACTCCTAATTCAAGCATGACCATTGTTAGAGATATTGCATTTGGAAATTTATTATTTCACTTTATATGGAGCTTATGAAGATCTTGAATAATCCTGAACCTTATATATAGATGATTTATTTTATGGGTAATGTGTGAATTTAAAATATAGATGCCCTGCAATCATTGCAACCCCTTTTATCTTGAAACTTATTGCATACTCTTAAAATCCCGGATTATTCAAAACATATTTTATCTAATTATTAATTGAAAATGATGTTTGATAATATTTTCTAAAACTTATGGTTCTGCAACGGAAACCCTTAGAAAGATGCATATTTTTAAAACACAATTTGTTAATTAAAACCTGTTTTTTTTTGCAAAAATTAATCATTGTCGATAAAACGTTTGAACCATATTATACGGAAATGGAAAATAAAGTTCAAAACTCAAAATAGTCCCAAATGTCTAGAGAATCTAAAATTTACAAAACTCTCAAATCAAAATTGTGGTTAATATATATACATATAACTTTGATTTTGATTTAATTGTACACATTTAAAGAAAAAGTTATTTTAACTCTTCATTTATTTTTTGGGTTCATATTTATTATTTTTTTGGTCCTCCAACTTTATAGAAAAAGTTATTTTAACTCTTCTTTTTTTGTCAATTTTAGCTCTTAAATTTGTATTTTTTTATCAAATCACTCCAAAATGAGTGAAAAAGTTAATATTTGTTGATTTTGCTAACGTGATATACACGCGGCAATCTACATTTAAACCACATCAGCAATTAATTATATTTAAAATTGTTAAAAATTTAAAAATTAATTTTAAAAATTAAAAGCTTAAAAAAATATATTTTTAATATTTTTATTTTTTAAAAATAATTAATTGCTAATATGAGTTAGACGTGGTTATCAACCTTGGATTCCATGGGATTTGTCTTTTCTTTCATACCTTTTTCATTAATTTCAATTATTTGTACAGATCCACATTGTGCCGAGCACCCACGTGTCGTCATCCCAACTTTGTCTCCAAACGGTAAACATGGAGGAGTCATTTCCCACCAATCAACATTACTTTTTATTTAATTATACTACTTGCTGGGTGGATGATAATATCGATCCACATCATTCTCATTTTACTCCTCCTCTTGCAATAACCAAACACTTCTTTGCTTGATTTCAGTTTGAACCAGCAATGGCCGAAGCAATTGCATTCGACCTCGCCCTAGACCTTATTACTAAATTGAGCTCCTTTACTCTCTCTCAAATTGGACTGTGTTGGAATGTCAAAGATGACCTCGACGACCTCAAAAGCACTGTCTCTACAATCAAAGCTGTGCTTCTTGACGCAGAAGAGCGATCCGTGACCAGCCAACTCGTCAAAGATTGGCTTGAAAAGCTGAGAGATGTACTTTATGACGCTGACGACTTGCTCGATGATTTCTCTACCGAAGCTTTGCGGAAAGATCTATTGGGTGGGAACAAGCTGACGAAAGAGGTACGCCTTTTCTTCTCGAGCTCAAACCAGTTTGCTTACGGTCTCAAAATGGGTCGGAAAATGAAGGCCATTAAGGCCAGGTTGATTTCAATTGGAAGTGAAGCCAAGGTTTTCAACTTGGTAGAGCGTGACCGTCCTATGGAAACCTCTTTCATGACTAAAACGAGGCAGCGAACGCACTCTTTTAAAGATAAAATAATAGGGAGGGACGATGATAAAGCAGCTCTTCTAAAACTCGTGTTAGAGTTTGAAAGTGAAGAGAATGTTTACATCGTTCCAATTGTGGGGTTAGGAGGGTTAGGGAAGACTGCTTTGGCTCAGTTTGTCTATAATGATGAAATGGTCAGAGATCATTTTGAGTTGATGATGTGGGTGTGTGTTTCGGATGTTTTTGATGTCAAAATAATTGTAGAAAACATGATCAAATCTGCAACTGGCCAAGCTCCAGATCAAAATCTCGAAATGGACCAGTTGCAAAAACAACTTCGGGAAAAAATTGGTGGGAAAAAATATTTGCTTGTTTTGGATGACATTTGGAATGAGGAGTGGGAAAAATGGGTTAGCTTAAAGGAGTTATTGGTAGGGGCTAAAGGAAGTAGGATAATAGTAACTACTCGTTCTTCTAAGGTAGCCAAGATCACTAGTAAATGTCAGCCTCATGTCCTAAAAGGATTGTCTGATGATGATGCTTGGTCTTTGTTCAAAGAGATAGCATTTGAACAAAGATCTGCAGACTCAACAGATTCAGGCTTTGTGGAAATAGGAAAGCTGATTTTGAAAAGGTGTTGTGGAGTTCCCTTAGTCATAAGGACGATAGCTGGTACGTTATCTTTCAAAGAAACTAAAAATGAGTGGCTTTCTTTTAAAGATAATGAACTTGCTAGAATATCTCAGAACGAAGGTGAGATTTTACCTACGCTTAAGTTGAGTTATGATCATCTCTCATCTCATTTGAAGCATTGTTTTGCTTATTGTCGACTATATCCAAAAGATCATGAAATTGATGTACAAACACTTGTTCAATTTTGGATTGCACAAGGTTTCGTAAAGCAACTGAATCCAAGTCAATCTCTCGAGGAGATCGGATTTGGATATTTTAAAGATTTAGTTGAAAGAAGTTTCTTTCAAGAGGTAGAAGGAGACTTGATGGAAGAAATGAGATGTAAAATGCATGATTTAATGCATGATCTAGCTGAATCAGTAGCAGGGATGGAGAGTAATATTATAGATTCAAATAAAATTGCAAGTGATGCTGGTGAAAAATGTCGCCACATATCAATTAATCCTTCATTAATTCCTTTGTTTAAGGGAAAAAAGTTGCGAACCTTGTTACGCTCTCCAAACATGGGAATTCAAAATTGGAGCGAAGAAACTTGGGATTTTGTAATTGCAAATTGTAGATGCTTACGTGTATTAGAATTGGATTATCTAACTATTCAGACGCTTTCACCCTCCATTTACAAGTTGAAACATTTGAGGTACCTTAATCTTTCCTGTTCTGAGCTTAAGATTCTCCCAAAGAGTATTTGCAAGATTCAGAATTTGCTAGCGCTGAAACTTAATTGGTGTTCTTTGCTTCAAGAATTGCCAAAGAAGATTGAAAAATTGGTGAATCTGACCCATCTTGGGTGTCAAGATTGTCATGATTTAACTCATATGCCACGTGGAATAGGGAAGCTGACTTCACTTGAGACGTTAAGCTTGTTTGTAGTGGATAAAGATGGGTCCCATGGCGGTGCAGATCTAAGTGAATTGAGACTGCTAAACAACTTAAGGGGAGAGCTACAAATAAGAAATTTGGGATTCGTAAAAAATGCAAAAGAGACGTTTAAGGCTGCTAATTTGAAAGAGAAGCAACATTTGAGATCGTTGGTTTTACATTGGGATGCTGATAACGGTGATGGTGATGAGAAGTCACTTGAAGACCTCCAGCCCCATCCTAATCTCAAGGAGCTCTATATTGAAGAATGGAGGGGTGATGCCAAGTTTCCAAGTTGGCTTTCTTTGCTCACAAATCTCGTCGAACTTACCATACTTGATAGTAATTTCAAACATCTCCCGTCCTTTGCTCAATTGCCTTGTCTTCAAAAGCTGGTGATTTCTAATTTAACTGAGCTGGAGTACATGGATGATAATAGCCTAAAAAGAAGTCAAGGAGAACCACAATCATTCTTCCCATCGCTTAAGGTTCTCTGTCTCTTCGACTGCCCGAATATGAAGAGTTGGTGGAGGACGACAAAACCAATCGATGATGATTCCAACGAGGACGACACAACAGTTATGGGAACATCAACCATGGCATTTCCTTGTCTTTCCTCTTTAAGTATACAAAATTGCCCTTTGACTTCAATGCCGTTGTATCCTTCACTCGATGATGAGCTACAGTTGGGGAATACCAGTACAAGGCCGTTAAAGCAGACCATGAAGATGAACATCACTAGTACGACCCCATCAAGTTCAACCCCTTCTCTTCCTCTCTGCAAATTGAAATCTTTCATTGTAGGCAACATCGAGGGATTGGACACTCACACGCTAGATGAGTGCCTGCAACATCTCACTGGGCTTAAAACTTTACATATAAGGGATTGCAAGGAGGTTGATTTAGAGAGCTTACAGTGGGAACCCATTAAGAATCTCTCTTTTTTGTTGATTGATAAGATCCCGCAGCTGGTGTCTCTCCCCTGTGGGCTTCAACATCTTGTTCAATTGAAAACATTAAGTATTGGTAATTGCAGTGGATTGAGGTCACTGTTTCCTGTGTTCCAACATCTCACTTTCCTTGAAGACTTTTCAGTAATCAACTGCGAGGAGCTGGAGCTATCAGCAGCTGGCTTCCAAATATTCCAAGATCATACAAGCCTACGCTATCTTACGCTGGAAAGCATTCCAAAGTGTCGGCATCTTCCGGAGTGGCTTCAACATCTAACAAATCTGCAAAGGCTCCGTCTCAGGGATTTTCCAAATTTAACATCGCTTCCCGATGAGATGCGTTGCCTAACCAATTTGCAAATTTTACAAATAGCAAGAATTCCTCAGTTGAAGGAAAGATGTCGGAAGGACAGTGGCGCTGATTGGCATAAGATTGCTCACATCCCCTGCATTGATATTTGATTGTAATCAGGTTGGTCCGTCCTTGTTATTTATTTGTTTCGATGACCTTATCTTGTTTTGAAGAAAAATAAGAGTGGTATATTGAATCTCCAAGTGAGGGGTGTGATGCCAGTTTTCATTGAAGTTGGATACTGTTAATTTCCTTGTTAAAATATTATTCATTTGAAATCCCTTTGTTTTAATCCTACTTTTTACTTTTTTTGCTGATTTGTGCAGTAAGGCATTAGAGAAAGGCATTTGTCAACTTTAATCATTTTATATGCATAAAAAGAGGTGCTAATTTATCTATTTGCTTTTTACTTTTAAATCATAATAATAACTCTAATATAATTCTAAATATAATAATAACAATTGCAATTTAAGGGCTTCTTATAATATAATTCTAAAAACTCATTGATGTCTTCAAATCACGATATTCATTGATGCAGGACACTCTTTTAGGCGTTCGAGATTCCAGCCAAATTTGTTATTGAAGGTCCAAACAGGAAAAAAGGAAGATGCTTCAGAATATTTGGGGGTGAGGTTGAAGTTGATAAAATGTTTGATTCTTTATATATGAACAGCGTTATACTAAACACACATATGTGCAAATATAAGGCTCATAATAATTGGATTTGTAACATATTCTATGTTGGCATTTATAATTTTCAGGTTCATTGACTCTTTTAGAAGAGTGGTTGTTCAAGCATGACAATTACCAGACATATTGCATTTGAATATTTATTATTCCACTTTACATTGAGCTTATTAAGAGCGTGATTTATTTTATGGGTGATGTGTGAATTTAAAGTACACATGTTCATAGTAGGAACTATTATTGAATGACATTGTTATACACTATCTGAGTGTTAAATGTTGATTTTCACTTGCATAGCTAGAATGAGTTGGGAGAGAATTTACTTAATTGTACAAAAGTGAGATTGCATCAAGTGTTTAAGGTTAAGCTTAAATCATTTTTTTGTACTATGTTCGTGTATTCATATTTGGACAAAGCCCCGCAGACGTAGGACAAGTTTTGAACTATGTAAACATCTTGATTGTGCTCTTTATTTTCCTTGTTGCATAGTACATGCCAAAAGAAAAAACATATTTATGTTTTTTTAGTATTCCAAACAGTATTCAAATGCAGGGATGCACAATTGATTATGTGACAACCAATTTTGTAGACAGTATTCCAAGGCTATGTTCAATTATGATCCTTGGATTAGGATTCTTCCCAAAGATGTCGATTTCCTGACTGTGTATACGTATGACTTGTGTGTTGATGCTTATGTTGGCACACATCAAATTACAAGTTGAATAACACCTTGTAATTTGTTCTTGTCGTTTAAACAAAACACAAGGCTTTTCCTTTGGAATCACAATACGACGGGATACTGCAATCCTCCAAAGGAAAGAAGGACATGGGGAATGGCAGGGGTGTTTCTTGGTGAGCTAAGGAAATCAAAGTCCCCTAGGAGGATTCTAGCCCTTCAATTCTCTCTATATAGCAACAATGAACCTGCAAACTATAAATATCAATATACAGTGAGATAAAATTGATCTCGTATAGACTGAAATAGTGTTCAAATGTAGAAGAAACACTTACTGTTACTAAAAACATAGCTCCATATTTTGTGCACAAATGGTGGCCAGACACAAACCCGTTGTCTATGCTTTTTAATTGCAAGTTTAAGAAAGGGCCAAACATTGGGCATCATCATTATCATCTGTAATAGTAACAAATTTACGTCCCCATTAGTGTTTACACGTAAAAACTCAATTCGAACTTAATCAAGTGTACTTTCAAAACATAACTTGATTCAAGATAAAAATCAACTTGGGCTTCTTTACCTAGCAAAAGATGAACATGATTCTCAAACTAAATCCAAGGTTTTTGAAACAGGACCGATTGTAAAATTGATCAAGGCCACCGATTCATAGGTTCAACGGTGCAATTAAATAAATCATTAAAAAATTCATAAAAAAATAAAAACATGATTCAACCGCCAAGTTCAACTAGTTTTTCGCCCAATACAATCGTCCGTACTGGTTCCTGGGTCAATCGATTCAATGCTCTTCTCCGAACCGGTATCCTGGTCCGGTTCAAACAACCTTGACTAAACCTAAAAAAAAACTATTTGTCTTAAATTCAGATTTCAATTGGTATTTTTAATACTAGTTCAAAAAAAAAAAAACCTTAATATAAACTTACAAACCACTCTAAGTCGGACATTAAGGTATTTAAACTCAGCTTACTCAATAACCCAAGCTTGGCTAACCAATAATTAAACCCAATTCCGCAAACATTAGCAAAACCAAAACATGAAAATCTCAACTGTAAATAAGTTAGAGATCAATTTCAACCACAAAGTGAAAAAACATGAAGGAAGCAATAGAAGTAGAAAAATAACTGGATTCCTATAATCATATGATTACTTATAGATGCCATTGGTCACAACCTCAAATATACAATGGACCCATTTCCTACAAACAACAAGATTGATCCAATAATTATCATCACGACGCAACAATTCTACACATCTACATTTAGTAAGGCTGCTTTTTCAATTTTGATATATAAAAAACTAATGACTAATTAAGCAACTCAGATAAAGAAAAGGATGTTGTTAATGTGCAAATATAACCAGATTAGATGGACCAGAATTCCAATGCCGGCACTTTTTATTTCTACAACTAAACCTATCCAGTCATCATCAATTAGGCTTATTTCAAAAGAACATTTACGGTAGATGGTTTAATATATGTAAAGAAGGGAGCAACACCTGACGAGGTAAGCATCAATCGGACCCATTGTGCTTCTAAGGGTTATCCTTATCTCCTTCGTCGATAATCAACATCCTGTAATATATAGGAGCAATGCCACAATGCGTTTAAATCATGAAAGTGGAAAATGGTACTAACTCATTAAAATTGAAATAATATACTAGTATTTACATGATAGCCACCATTTTCAAAAGAGAATTTTTGAACTCACTGGAGATCTCACAACAATTGCTTCAACTTCATGATCGGCGACCATTCCACGACTATTACTAGATGAAAATCTGTGATAATCATCGGGATGAACAAACGGCGGCTTCGTCGAAGAGAAGGCCAGGTGACGACGTATCGGCGGAACAACCGGAGGAACAGTCTAAGCTGGTGCTGTTGAAGCCGTAGGAGGAGGTTAATACGGAAGCGTGGGACCATCGGAGGCTCGAGACCCGCCGGACATGGAGGTTTATGATTTCGAGGGGAACGAATTGGGGAAATAGGAAAAGACAGAAAGTGAGGTTTTAGTTTAAACATGAGAGAGAGAGAGAGAGAGAGAGAGAGAGAGTAGAAAACGAGGGAAAAGGGAAGAAATTTTTGTTGGGATAAATAGGGGTGTGTATAATTCAGGTAAAATTGAAAAAATTTGGTTAATTGATTGAATTTGGTTAATCGGTTGGTTAATTGAATTTTTTTGGTTGGGGGTTGGTTAAATATTTTGTGATTTTTCGGTTAATAGTTAATTCAGTTTAAAATCGGTCGGTTAATCGAATTTTTTCGGTTTAACCGAAAATTAATAAATAAAATTATAATATATAAGTAGGCCCATTATTAATCTAAACCCAATCCCTAAACCTAATCTAAACTCAAATATCCAACTTAACCTAATTACCCAATCATAAAAATTACAAATAATTTAATAAATAAAAATAAAATTCTAAAACTAAGACTAAAATTATGTAATCTTTTTAATCATGTAGTGATTCATTTCGGATAATTCGGATAATTCAGTTAATTTTTAACCAAAAATAAAAAAAATATAATTTTCAGTTAATTCGATTAACCGACCGAATTATCCTATAGAAATCTATAATGCTAGTATTCAGGATATTACTTAATAATATGTCTTCACCCTTGGGGTCGTTTTTTGCTAAAAAGAAAATAAAGTGATAAATGATGATAAGTGTTTTATAGACATGGTGATATTTTTTTAAGGGAAAAAGGCGAAGTGAAGTTAAATTACCATGCCTTTTATTTGATCTTTTAACAAAAACGATGAGCCTTTTCAGAAATTTGTATTAAACTTAGTAACATATTATTAAAACATTTATAGAAATTTGAAAACATTTAGAAAAAAACAATCACCAACCTCAAAAAATCTTGCATATTATTAAAGAAAACGCTAGTTGAGAAATTTGAAGTACTCAAAATTTTATTTGTGAAGCTAAAATATCATAAATTAAGTTCCAAAATTGGTCAAAGTCTGTTAATTGCTGCCATAGTTGGGTTGTTTTGTTTTGAAATTTTCGTTTATGATTCTCGACTTGATGCAAATATATAATTTTACTTATTGAAGTCAAATAAAAAATTTAGATTAACATTTTAGATGTTACAAAATTTAGATCTAATTTTTTCATAGCACGAGTTTGATTGTAGTTTGATTTTCTTTTCTAACCCTTTTACTTGATTATAACTTTAACATCTTTAACTGTTGAAATCAATTACGTTTTTTGTATTTCTTTCTTTCTCTTATATATATATATATATATTATACATTCTCTGATGGTATTGCTTCAATAGAAGGAACTCTTAGAAGCTTGAGAAAATTAGTGAAAGCTTACCCTTATATATTTATAGAAGAAAATATGACCATAAAAATATCTAAAATTTTTAAGTTTACACCAATGAAAACTATTGATACGAGCTTCACTCTCTAGTTTCTTTTTTTCTCGGCTTCAATCTCTAGTTGCAGCTAATTATATTGATAAGCTATAAAAGTAACATATTTTAATTAGTGAATTTGGGAGAAAAAAGAGCGAAAAACAAGCCAAAATCAGACAAATAGAGTTGACAAATAGAGTTGTTTTCAGGATCCACACAGGCTAGACATTTCCACACGGGCTGACCACATGCCCATGTGCCAGCTCGTGTCGATTTTGTACCCTACTTCCCAAATACGCGGAAAAACTCAATTTTTAGGCTTTCTGAGCATTCTAAAGTCTATAAATACCAATTAGAAGAAGACCTAAAGGGGCAATCAAAGAAGATCGAAGAAAACACTCGAAGAAGGCTATTGGAATCAACTTGGAAGCGGATCTCCCTCAAGATCGAAGATCTCCGTTTAATTTCTTTCGAAGTTTTATTGAGTTTCTTTATATCTTATGATTATCCTAACTTTGAGATGTTTCTATTGTTCGATAGGTACGCTTGCCTTTGTCGTATTTATATTTACCTTAGTGACCATCACATATTAAATAAATAAGAAACTAAATTCACATATTGATGTTGTCTGCGTCAAGATTGTCAAAAACCAGATTGGTGGTTGAACCAATCATATCAATTGGTTTTCAGTCCAATCAATTTGTTCAATTCAATTGAATTAATTTAATTTAATTTACGGTTTTAGATATGAAAGCTTTATATTAAAATATCTGAATTTTGGAATTTTTTTATAAATTTTTATATTATATATATTGATTTATTTAAAGCGCTTTCAAATTTAATAGTTAGACATATATCATGTATTAGTAGAAATAGTTAACACTGATCTTAATTGTCCTTATTTAATCACCTTTAGAAGAGTACATAGTCTCCATTATTCTGTTTTTTTCAGAGAGGAACTAATTTGTTGACTTGCAAAAAGTACAGGGACTTTAAGGGGCATTTACACACACACAAAAAAAAGTTTTCATTATAGTAATTACCAAATAAAAGACATTTAAAGCTGTCTAAATTTACAAAGAAAGACAGTAATGTATTAGCGGTGACACAAGCTAATGATACCCATGAAATTTGTTTACGTCTATGGGTTTTATTCATTTCTAATTAAGAAATTGGATATATTTATAATTACGTAGAAAGCATTTTAGATTCACTGTATTTGGCAAAAGGATAATTTTTTATTTAATTATATCTTAATGAGTGGGTGCTGAGACCCTATATGTTGGTATGTATGTATGCATTAACACATGCCTTTCATCTTCTTCCAATCCTCCTCTTTCACTAATCTAACACTTTTTGCCTTGATTTCAGTTTGAACCAACAATGGCCGAAGCAATTGCTTTCTACATTGCCAAAGAGCTCATTATTAAGTTGAGCTCTCGTGCTCTCTCTCAAGTTGGGCTCTGGTGGAATCTAGAACATGATCTCAACGACCTCAAACGCACTGTCTGTCAAATCAAAGCTGTGCTTCTTGACGCAGAAGAGAAATCGGTGACCGACAATCTCGTTAAAGTTTGGCTGACCTGAAAGATGTACTTTATGATGCCGACGACTTGATGATTTCTCTATTGAAGCTTTGCGGAAAGATCTATTGGGTGGGAACAAGCTGACGAAAGAGGTTCGCCTTTTCTTCTCAAGCTCAAACCAATTTGCTTACGGTCTCAAAATGGGTCGGAAAATTAAGGCCATTAAGGCGAGATTAGCTTCAATTCAAAGTGAGGCCAACACTTTTCGCTTCATTCCGCATGATTGCCCCTCGGAAACCTCTTTCATGACTAAAAAGAGGCAGCAAACGCACTCTTTTGAGCGTGAAGATGAAATAATAGGGAGGGATGATGATAAAGCAGCTCTTCTAAAACTCGTGTTAAGAGTTTCATAGTGAAGAGAATGTTTATATCATTCCAATTGTGGGGTTTGGAGGGTTAGGGAAGACTGCTTTGGCCCGACCTGTCTATAACGATGAAATGGTCAAAATATCATTTTGAGGTAACGATGTTTGCGTGTGTTTCAGATGATTTTGATGTGAAAGTTATTGTAGCAAATATTATCAAATCTGTGACTAATCAAGCACCTGATCAAAATCTTGAAATGGATCAATTGCAAAAACAACTTAGAGATAAAATTGATGGGAAAAAATATTTGCTTGTTTTGAATGACATTTGGAATGAGGACCCAGAAAAGTGGTCTAGGATAAAGAAGTTATTGATGGGTGGGGCTAAAGGAAGTAGGATAATAGTAACTACTCGATCTCTAAAGGTAGCAGAGATTATTAATAAATGTGAATCCCATGTTTTGAAATTGAAAGGCTTGTCTGATGATGATGCTTGGTCTTTGTTAAAAAAAGATAGCATTTGAGCAAGGATATGCAGACTCAACAAATTCAGCCTTTGTGGAAGTAGGGAAACAGATTTCGAAAAAGTGTGGTGGGGTTCCCTTAGCCATGAGGACGATAGCTGGTACATTATCTTTGAAGAAAACTGCAAATGAGTGGTATTCTTTCAAAGAAAATGAACTTGCTAAAATATCACAAATTGAAGGAGAAATTCTACCTAAACTTAAATTGAGTTATGATCATCTCCCGTCCCATTTGAAGCATTGCTTTGCTTATTGCTGACTGTATCCAAAAGATTATAAAATTGAAGTACAAGCGCTTGTTCAATTTTGGATTGCACAAGGTTTCATAAAGCAATTGAATCAGAGTCAATCTCTCGGGGAGATCGGGTTTGGGTATTTTAAAGATTTAGTTGAAAGAAGTTTCTTCCAGGAAGTAGGAGAAAGATATTCGTGGGAAGGACTAACATGTAAAATGCATGATTTAATGCATGATCTAGCTGAAATAGTAGCAAGAATGGAGAGTAGAATTGTAGATTCAAATAAAATTGCAAGTGATGTTGGTGAAAAATGTCGCCACATATCAATTAATCCTTCATTAATTCCTTTGTTTAAGGGAAAGAAGTTGCGAACCTTTGTTGGATATTTGCAGCAACATAGCAAAGCAAACAAGAACTTTCTATGTGATCAATGGAAGCAAAACGAGAGAACAAAACAAAAGCAACAGATAACTAAAACTTTGAACAAAAGAATGGCTGAAAAACTCTACTTGATTTTCATTGAAAAATTGAAAATATATGAATGTTACAATACAATTGGATAGTTACCTAATGACATAACTGCTCCCACTAATGCATGACTAATATAAACTTGAATTACACACAAAGATAAGCTGACATATCAGCTATTACATCAAACTCACATCAAAATCTATTCCTACTAACTTTGTGGACTAATTACAAAGAAACTAAACTAAGTTACATAGGAACAAAATGAACAAAATGAACAGCTGCACTTGATTCATCATCCATGCTGGTCTACATGTAGAGCTGCTACTGCTGGTCATTTGTTGTATTGTAGGCCAATGCTCAACACTCCTCCTTAGATTGTATGCAACAAACACCAATTGAACTTCTCAAAAATTCAAATCGTGATGTACCAAGAGGCTTGGTCAAAATGTCTGCCAATTGGTCTTGTGAGCTGCAATGAATGAGACTGACCTCTTTGGACTGCTCAGCTTCTCGAACAAAATGAAATTTAATCTTAAAGTGCTTTGTCTTGCCATGAAAAACTGGATTCTTGATAATGGCAATTGTTTACTTATTGTCAACCAAAATTTCAGTAGGATCAAGTTGCTCTTCATTTAGATCACATAGCAACTTTCTAAGCCAAATGGCTTGATTAACAGCTGCAGATGCTGCAATGTACTCTGCTTCAGCTATGGACTGAGCAACAGTTTGTTGCTTCTTTGAACTCCAGCAGAAAAATCCTGAGCCAAAGGTGAAGAAGTAGCCAGAGGTGTTTTTCATGTCATCAATAGAGCCATCCGAATCACTATCTGAGTAGCCAACGAGCTTAAGCTCACTTCCTTTCTTGAACATGACCCCAAACTTCAAGGTTCCTTTAACATACCTAAGTATCCTCTTTGCTACCTTGAAATGAATTGTGTTACAACAATGCATGAACCTTGACAATAGACTAACACCAAACATGATGTCTGATATAGTTGCTGTTAAGTATAGTAAGCACCCTACTAGACTTCTATATTCCCTTTCATCAACCTTCATTTGATCTCCACTACTGGTCAGCTTCTCTCCTAGAGCCACTGGTGTGCTGACAGTTTTGCAATTTTGCATGCAAAATCTGTTAAAGATCTTTAATGCAAAGGTATGTTGGCTAATAAAGATGCCATGATCAGATTGATTTACTTCCATCCCAAGGAAGTATGTCATGAATCCCAAATCTCTCATTTCAAAAAACTCTTGCATTTGCATTTTGAATTCAGAAATCAATTCATCTTTGCTTCCTGTTACAAGAAAGTCATCAACATAAAGAGATACAATCAGCAAGGTTTCACCTTCTAACTTTTTCACATAGAGTGTTGCTTCACTAACACTTTTCTCAAACTCGAGCCTAGATAGGTAAGTGTCTATCCTGTCATACAGTGCCTTCTTCAGCCTATAGACCTTATCTTCATCTCCTTGGATCTTGAATCCATCTGGTTGCTCAATGAAAATTTCCTCCTTAAGAAAGCCATTAAGAAATGCTGACTTAACATCCAATTGATGAGCCTTCCACTGTTTCTGAGCAGCTATGGCAAACAGGAGCTTGATGGTATCTAGCCTAGCCACTGGAGCAAATGTCTCCATGAAGTCTATCCCATATTACTGACTGTAACCTTTCACCACAAGCCTTGCTTTGTGCTTGTTCAAAGAACCATCAGCATTGTACTTGGCTCTAAATACCCACTTGACACCAATAACCTTTTTGTAAGTTGGTCTATCCACCAATTCCCAAGTGTCATTCTTGTGGATCATTTCCAATTCAGCTTCCATGGCCTTCTTCCAATGCTTGTCTTTGACAGCTTCTTCAAAATCTGTGGGTTCAACTATTGCAACATCATATCTTTCGTAGATGTCAACAATAGTTCTAGTGCCTCTCACAGGAGCATCATCAAAATCTTCATTGCTAGACTCAGCTTCAACAGTTTCCAGGCTACTGTCTAGTTGATCTTCTTCAATTTGACTTGCATTAGAACCATCCCAGCTCCAAGTCTTCTCCTCATCAAATTTGACATCCCTACTCACCAAAATCTTCTTGATTGAGGGATCATATACTCTGTAGCCCTTCTTGGTGCTGCTGTAACCAACAAATATCCCTAGAACAACCCTTCTTTCAAGCTTGGTTCTCTTTTCAGCTGGAATGAGGGCATAGCAGACACAGCCAAACATTTTTAGGTGTAAAACAGTTGGCTTAGGTCCATGCTAGGCTTCAAAAGGAGTCTTGTCCTTGACAGCATGTGTAGCCAACTTGTTAAGCAGATACACTGAGGTATTGACAGCCTCAACCCAAAATTTGCTTGGTAGCTTGCTTTCAAATAGCAAGCTCTGGCCATGTCCATCACTGTCCTATTCTTCCTCTCATATACTCCATTTTGTTGAGGAGTATACACTGTGGTTAGCTGATGATGGATCCCAGCTAAATCACATAACTTCTGAAATTTATCAGACAAGTACTCCAAGCCATTATCATATCTCAAGGCCTTAATCTTGCAACCTGTCTGATTTTCAACTAGAGCCTTGAATTTGCTAAAAGCTTCAAACACTTCAGACTTCTTCTTCAGGAAATAAACCCAACAAAACCTAGTCAGATCATCAATGAATAGCACAAAATACCTGCTGTCATTTAAAGAAGGAGTCTTCATTGGTCCACAAATGTCAGAATGAACCAGCTCAAGCTTCTCTCGAGCTCTAAATGCCTTGTTAACTGGAAAGGGCAATCTGGCTTGCTTACCAAGCTGGTAGACTTCACGAACATTCTCTCTGACTTCAACCTTAGACATATCATCAACCAGGTTCAATCTATGCAACAAGTCTAGTGATTTATAATTGACATGGCCTGGCCTTTTGTGCCATAGGCCAGCACTATCAACCAAACTGGTGTAAGTCTTCTTTTCAATCAGATTTACATCTAGTATAAAAACCTATCAGTCATTGTTACTGTAACTAGCTCTTGTCTATGTGAGTCTTTAATAGTGCAAAAACCATTCTGAAAAACAAGTGAGTGACCTTTTTCTACTAATTGTCCAACACTTAGCAAATTCTGATCTATGTCAGGCACAAAAAGCACATCAGAAATACCTAAACAAGTGTTGATCACCACATTGCCTTTGCCTTTGGCTTCAATCAGATTCTCATTACCAATTTTGATTTTTGAGGCAAAGCTTCTATCGAGGTCCTTGAACAACTTTTCATCAGCTACCATGTGGTGTGTATAGCCACTGTCCACTAGCCACTCCATTTTGGCCTTGCCTGATGTTACAAAGCATGTTCCTGTGAAGACATACTCCTCCTGAGCTTGAAGGTCCTCTGCATCCTGAGCTTGCATTTGCTGCTGAGCTGGTGTCTTCCCTTTGTTTTTGCAGACTTTCTCTACATGTCCAAACTACTTGCAACTCCTACACTGAATGTATGGTCTGTACCAGCAATACTTCTCCAAATGTGTGGTCTTTTGGCAGTGCTTGCATGGTGGAAACCTCCTCTTGCCTGAATCTCTCCTTGGCTTGTCTTTCTTATTGAGCCAAGGCTTTTTTGCTTTCTGACTTGAGCCTTCTCTTGCCTTTGCTTGGAAAGCTCCCTCAGGATGCTCTTCCTACCTGTTGGCCCTTCTCTGCTCGAGTGCATAAAAGGAGTTCACCAACTCAGACAAAGAAATGGTTGTGAGATCTCTAGAGTCCTCCAATGAGGAGATTTTTTACTCAAACCTCTCAGGGAGAGTGGTAATCAACTTTTCAAACTTTCACTAAAGTCTTCACCAAGTAGCCTTATGCTATTGACAGTGGCCATTATCCTGTCTGAATATTGCTTAATGGTCTCTGCTTCTTTCATCTTCAAGTTCTCAAAATCTCTCCTCAAGTTGATTAGCTACTGTTGCCTTGTCTTTTCAGACCCCATAAAATCCTCCTTCAGCTTCTCCCATGCTTGCTTAGGTGAGTCACAAGCCATGATTCAAGTGAAGATCACATCAGACACTCCATTTTGCAGGCAGGCCATGACTTTGTGCTTCCTAGCTCTCTCCTCACTATGCTGTCTAATCTGAGCAATGGTGGGATTGGCTCTCAATGGAGGCGGGTCAGCATCATTTTCAACTGCACTCCACAAATCTTGTGCCTGAAGGTAAGTCTTCATTTTTACTACCCAAATGTGGTAGTTTTCACCAGTGAACACAGGTGGTGGAGGTGGTGTGAAGCTCATCCTGTTGCAACAAGTTTAACAGCCTCAATTTCTTTCTTCTCAAGCTTTGTTCCCACAAAAAATGACCAACAAAAGAGGCCCTCTGTAACACCCTCTAACCCTAAACCGTCGCCGGAACAGGGTTACAAGGCATTACCGAACATATTAGTTAATTTTCCTAATTACTTATAAATAAAAATTATGAGTTGGTATAATTTAGTAATTTAACTCCTATATTGGGCTCTTGAAGCGAAAGCATATATTTAATGTAGAATGGAACTTGTTTAAACAATCTACAAAACTAGCGAAAATATTTTTTTTATTATAAAAATTTCGACAGCATTTCTGCTTATTTTCACGTATAACCCCCTGCAATTAAAACCGTATTCATTCCAAATATAACCAATTCAACCAATTCCAAAATCCAACAATTTAACCAATGCAATTTCATATATAATCATATTTAGATTCTACTTATAACATCAAAATACTAAATATCATTCTTTACAACAAAAGTCATGTAATAGTTTTAAGTGATCAAAATAACACCTATGTACATGCCATTTTAACACAAAATATAGTACCTACTTCTGTTGTCTTCGAAGATGTGATGAGATGAGAAATCTTCTAGTTGAACTTTTCTTCTAGACTCTCTGTACCTACGCGTTAAAATAAACGCGTTAAGCCAGTGAAGGCTTAGTAAGCACTACAAGAATAATTAATTAAACAATCATAACAGAATATTTTAAACTCAATCAATTATCGCATATTTACTCACATATAAGTCTCTTCAACTATGCATTGCTTTAAATAAATTTAACTTATCTTCCGTAAGGTATAAAACTTGCCTTAACACATCAGCAATTCACTTTTATTCTCAATTCACAATATTAGCCCAAAGTAGACTTCCTAGAACACACCGGATATACGGAACAAATACAGAGGTGCATTATGATGCACAAGTGAACAGAGAGCACTGACGTGCTAATATCAGAGAGCACCAGCGTGCTAATATCAGAGAGCACCTGTAATACCCCTATACCCGGTTCAATCATGCAGACCTGGTATAAGACTATTACATTTGGTGCCAAAACAATCATGGCCAGATACTGTTTAATTAAAACATTTGTATATAATATTTTAACTTATCAACCATTTTTACTAACATATTTATTGTTTATTAATTCATTCCATATATACCAAAATACTTCAAGTAACTGAAAATAGATAAAATTTCAAGAATCTACATTTTAGTTCCTATCACATGGGAACACCTTTGAACTGCATATGTACATGCCATTATAATACAAAATACAATACCTACTTTTGAAGCCCTTGAGGATGTGATGAGATGAGAAATCTTCTAGTTTAATTGTACCTACGCGTTAAAATAAACGCGTTAAGCCGGTGAAGGCTTAGTAAGCACCACAAGAATAATTAAATAAGCAATTATAATAAAATATTTTAAACTCAATTAATTATTGCATATCTACTCACATATAAGTTTCTTCATGTATGCCTTGCTTTAATAAAATTTAACTTATCTTTTGTAAGGTATAAATCTTGCCTTAACATATCAGTAATTCACTTTGTTCTCGTTTCAATTCTTAGCCCAAAGTAGACTTTATAGAACACATCGGATATACGGAATATATACAGAGGTGCATTATGATGCACAAGTGAATAGAGAGCACCAATGTGCTAATAATCAGAGAGCACTGACGTGCTAATAATCAGAGAGCACTGATGTGCTAATAATCAGAGAGCACCAACGTGCTAATATCAGAGAGCACCAACGTGCTAATATCAGAGAGCACCAATGTGCTAATATCAGAGAGCGCGCTAAAGTTCCTTAATGGCATGCCACTAATATCCCAGTAGTTCTAATTTCGTCTACTTGGGCATTAAAGCTAAATCTCATATATTTAAATAATTCACATAGAATTTCAAAAAGGATAAATAATAATAATTTAAAATTTTTCTAGTACTTACAACAAAAAGTTGAGGTGATATAAATTCTTCTTCCTTCACTCCTTAACCTTCTCTTTTCCTTTTCCTTCAAATCGGTCCTCTCCTTCCTTTTCTTTTTCTTCAATTTCATATAAACATATAACATTTATATGTTAAAAATAATCAAATAATTTCCTGTACTATAAAATAAAATAAACATGTATTTTATGATAAATTCATGCTTTCTTACTATTGCTCTCATTTCAATTTAATCATTTACTCAAACTTATTCAAAGCTGTCCTTTTGTGTCATAGTCACTAAATTATTTATTTCTCGAGCTACAGAACTCCAAATGAAGAACCGTTAATTTTCCCTGAAACTAGACTCACATGTCTTCATACCATAAAATTTCCAGAATTTTTGGCCTAGCCAATTAGTACAGTTTATTCATCAAAGTTACCCCTGTTCTGCTGTCTGGCAGTTCTGACTCTTCTTCACTAAAAATTAATTATCTCTTTATAAAAAATTCATATGATGTTCTCGTTTATTTCTATTGAAAATAGACTCATTAAGGATTCTAAACATATAAATTTAAGCCTCTAATTATTTTTATCCAATTTTTATGATTTTCCAAATTCAGAACAGAGGATCCCGAAATCCCTCTAAACCAGTCTTACAAAAATATAAATATCTCAAATTACAGAATTCCTTTGCTTTCCCTGTTTCTTTCATATGAAACTAGACTCAATAAGCTTTAATTTCATATCTCATTCAACTTCTAATTCCACTTCTACGATTTTTGGTGATTTTTCAAATTTACTCTACTGCTGCTGTCTAAAACAGTTTTCTTATAGCTTATTTTACAATTAAATCCTTTACCCAATTCTAACTTCAAATTCTTTCAATTAAACTACTAATTCATCTTTTTGTTCATCATATGCTATATTCAACAGCTTTAAAACTTCAAAAACTTCAATTTAAATTCATCAAAACTTTGTTCTAAAACTTATAAAGTATCAAAATTAAAAGAAAAGGACTAAATTAACTTACCAATTAAACTTCCAAGCTTCAAACTTTCAATTTCTCCTTTTTCTTTCTTTCTTTCTTTCTTTCTTTCTTTCACCTTCTCTCTGTTTCGTTTGCTTCTCTGTTTCTGTTTCTCTCTTTTTTTTGTTATATATATATATAATATAATAATATAATAATATAATATATAATAATAATATACTTAAAAAATCTCAGATTTTTACACAATAAACCGCCTCAACTATACAAAATGGCATAATTGCCATTTTGGTCCTTTATAATTTCTTTTAATCTATAATTAAACTTTTGCACCTTTTTCAATTTAATCTTTTTTCTCAAATACTTCTAATTAAATCAAATTCACCTAAATAAAACCTTATTAAACACACAACTAACTTTGTAGACATTTTTAATAAATATTTTATGAGTCCGTTTACTAAAAATGGAGACCCGATAACTCATTTTTCAATATCCATACTTTTGAGGTCGTTACAGCACCAATGTGCTAATATCAGAGAGTGCGCTAAAGTTCCTTAATGGCATGCCACTAATATCCCAGTAGTTCTAAATTTCGTCTACTTGGGCATTAAAGCTGAATCTCATATATTTAAATAATTCACATAAATATTTCAAAAATGATAAATAACAATAATTTAAAATTCTCACAACAAAAGATTGAGGTGATATAAGTTCTTCTTCCTTCACTCCTTAATCTTCTCTTTTCCATTTTCCTTCGATTCGGTTCTCTCCTTCCTTTTCTTTTTCTTCAATTTCATATAAACACATAACATTTATATGTTAAAAATAATCAAATAATTTCATGTACTATTTAATAAAATAAACATGTATTTTATGATAATTTCATGCCTTCTTACTTTTGCTCACATTTCAATTTAATCATTTACTCATAAACTTATTCAAAGCTTCCTTTTTGTGCCATAGTTACAAAATTATTTATTTCAAGAGCTACAGAACTCCAAATGATGAACCGTTAATTTTTCCTAAAACTAGACTCAAATTTCTTTATAACATAAAATTTCCAGAATTTTTAGTCTAGCCAATTAGTACAGTTTATTCATCAAAGTTACCCCTGTTCTGCTGTCTGGCAGTTCTGACTCTTCTTTACTAAAAAATAATTATCTCTTCATACAGAAATCAGATGGTGTTCCTGTTTATTTCTATAGAAAATAGACTCATTCAGGATTCTAAACATATAAATTTAAGCCCCTAATTATTTTTCTTCAATTTTTGATGATTTTCTAAAGTCAAAACAGGGGAACCCGAATTCATTCTGAACCAGTCTTACAAAAATCTAAATATCACAGAATACAGAATTCCTTTGACTTAACTTGTTCTTTCATATGAAAATAGGCTCAATAAGCTTTAATTTCATATCTCACTCAACTTCTAATTCCTCTTCTACGATTTTTGGTGAATTTTCAAAGTTACCATACTGCTGCTGTCCCAAAACAGTTTTCTTATAGATTATTTTACAATTAAATCCTTTACTCAATTCTAACTTCAAATTCTTCCAATTAAACCACTAATTCATCTTTTTGTTCATCATATGTTATGTTTAGAAGCTTTAAAACTCCAAAAACCTCAATTCAAATTCATCAAAACTTTGTTCTAAAACTTATAAAGCATCAAAATTAAAAGAAAATGACTAAATTAACTTACCAAATTAAACTCCAAGCTTTAAACTTTCAATTTTCCCTTTTCTTTCTTTCTCCCCTATTTCTTCTCTGTTTTGTCTTGGGTTTTTGTTTTCTTCTCTGTTTCTTCTCTTTTATTCTTTACTTTTTATATAATATTATATTATTAACATAATTATCTAATAATAATATATTTTATCACACAAAAATCTTAGGATTTTTATACTTATGCCGCCTCAATCCTTTAAAAATGGCATAATTCCTTTTTAGTCCTTATTATTTTCTTTAATCTTTAATTAAACTTTCACACCCATTACAATCTAATCCTTTTTCCCAAATACTTCTAATTAAGTCAAATTCACCTAAATAAAACCCAATTAGACGCACAACTAGCTTCGTAAATATTTTTAGTAAATATTTACGATTCGGTTTTATGGAAACGGAGACCGAAAATATATTTTTCGGCTACTCGACTATCGGGTCACTACACCCTCAAATATGACAGGCTCTGATTACCATTTGTTGGATATTTGCAGCAACATAGCAAAACAAACAAGAACTTTCTATGTGATCAATAGAAGCAAAACGAAAGAACAAAACAAAAGCAATAGATAACTAAAACTTTGAACAAAAGAATGACTGAAAAACTCTACTTGATTTTCATTGAAAAATTGAAAATATATGAAGGTTACAATACAATTAGACAGCTACCTAATGACATAACTGCTCCCACTAATGCATGACTAATATAAACTTGAATTACACACAAAGATAAGCTGACATATCAGCTATTACATCAAATTCACATCAAAATCTACTCCTACTAACTTTGTGGACTAATTACAAAGAAACTAAACTGAGTTACATAGGAACAAAATGAACAAAATGAATAGTTGCACTTGATTCATCATCCATGCTGGTCTGCATGTATAGTTGCTGCTACTGCTGCTGGTGGTCAATTGTTGCATTGCAGGCCAATACTCAATAACCTTGTTACATTTTCAAGACAGAAGAACTCAAGATTTCAGCTATGAAACTTGGGATTTGATAATTGCAAATTGTAGATGCTTGCGTGTATTGAAATTGGATTTTGTAGGTATTCAAAAGATTTTACCCTCCATTTACAAGTTGAAACATTTGAGGTACCTTGATCTTTCTATCAATATGGATCTTGAGATTCTCCCAAAGAGTATTTGCAAGATTCAGAATTTGCTAGCGCTGAAACTTGATCTGTATTTTAGGCTTCAAGAATTGCCAAAGAAGATTGAAAAATTGGTGAATCTTACCCATCTTGCCTGTCATGATTGTAATCGCTTAACTCATATGCCATGTGGAATAGGAAAGCTGAGTTCCCTTGAGACGTTAAGCATGTTTGTAGTGGATAAAGATGGGTTCCATGACGGTGTAGATCTAAGTGAATTGAGAATGCTTAACAACTTAAGGGGACAGCTAGAAATAAGAAATTTGGGATTCGTAAAAAATGCAAAAGAGAAGTTTAAGGCTGCTAATTTGAAAAAGAAGCAACATTTGAGATCGTCGGTTTTACAATGGAGTCATCCTTTTGTTGATGATGCTGGTCATGATGACAATAAGTCGCTTGAAGACCTCCAGCCCCATCCTAATTTGAAGGAGCTCTGTATTGAAGGATGGAGGGGTGATGCCAAGTTTCCAAGTTGGCTTTCTTTACTTTCAAATCTCATCGAAATTACCATAAAGTTATGGTAATTTCAAACATCTCCCGTCCTTTGCTCAATTGCCTTGTCTTCAACGGCTGTGGATAATTTATTTAACTGAGCTGGAGTACATGGATGATAATAGCCCAAAAGGAAGTCAAGGAGAACCACAATCATTCTTCCCATCGCTCAAGTTTCTTTGCCTACGGGATTGCCCAAATATGAATAGTTGGTGGAGGATGAAAAAACTAATCGATGATGATTCCAACGAGGACGACACAACAGTTATGGGAACATCAACCATGGCATTTCCTTGTCTTTCCTCTTTAAGGATGCTAAATTGCCCTCTGACTTCAATGCCTTGTATCCTACACTCGATGATGAGCTAATGTTGGTGAATACCAGTTCAAGGCCGTTAAAGCAGACTATCAAGATGAACATGAATGCTAAGACCCCATCAAGTTCAACGTCTTCTCTTCCTCTCTCCAAATTGAAATCTTTCCATGCAGTCAACATTGAGGAACTGAACACTCACACGCTAGATGAGTGCCTGCAACATCTCACCAGTCTCAAAGATTTAAGAATATGGAATTGCAAGGAGGTTGATTTAGAGGGCATGCAATGGAAAGCCTTTAAGAATCTGTCTCATTTGGATATTCATAAAATTCCACAGCTGGTGTCTCTCCCCCTTGGTCTTCAACATCTTGTTCAATTGAAAACATTAGAAATTAGTAAATGCAGTGGATAGAGGTCACTCTTTCCTGTGTTCCAACATCTCACTTCCCTTGAAGAGTCTGAAGTAAAGGATTGGAAGAAGCTGGAGCTATCAGCAGCTGGCTTCCAAATATTCCAAGATTATACAAGCCTACGCTATCTAACAAATCTGCAAAAGCTTCATCTCGTTGATTTGCCCAATTTAACATCGCTTCCGGAGGAGATGCGTTGCCTAACTAATTTGCAAATTTTAGAAATAAAAAGAATTCCTCAGTTGGAGGACAGATGTCGAAAGGACATTGGCGCTGATTGGCATAAGATTGCTCACATCCCCAACATTCGGTTGTAATCAGGTTGGTCCGTCCTTGTTATTTATTTATTTTTATGACCTTATCTTTTTTGTCAAGGAAAATTTGGTAGTTACCTTCTTTCATAATATTTTGCTAATTTGTGCAGTAAGTCATTGAAGAGTAGTTTGGGGAAAGGTATTTGTCAACTTCAATACTTTATATGCATAAAAAGAGGTTAGTGCTTCTTTCATTTCATGGACTTCAATGTAATAGAACTAATAATTGAATTCTAAAAAATGTTTAAAATGGAGATTGATGTAGAGAGGCGTATGAAGCTTGCATGCTACCTTTCAAAATGGTTGTACTATATGCTCTGCTTTCTTCATTTAAGCAGTTACCTATCATATGTTTATGTTTTCTCTTAATTTTGGTTATTTACTCTACAATTGATCTGCGCAAATATTCCATCAAAATATATGTCATAAATTTCATTCGAATTTCCAATTGATCTGATAAAGATTATATATATGCCAACTGATTGCTATTGACAGGCTCTTGGAGGCGTTCAAATTCACAATATTCATCTGTTTGAAATTTCAGCCAAATTCGTTTTTGAAGGTCCAAACAGGAAAAAAGGAAATTGCTTTTAGGAATTATTATTGTAATTGTTATACACCAATTTCACTTGCATACCTAAAATGAGTTAGGAAAGAGTTTACTTCATTGTACAAAGGTGGTGTTCGAGGAGTTAAGTTTCAATCTCTTCTTTGTACTATGAAGCTCATAGTGTATTCATATTTAGACTCCTCCAAAAGATGTCGATTTCCTAGCTGGATATACATATGACTAATGTGTTGATGCTTATGTTGGCACACATCAAACTACAAGTTAAATAACACACCTTGTAATTTGTTCTTGTAACCCCCCCCCCCACCTTGTCGGAATCTTGATGTGACGAGATACTACAATCGTCGAAAGGAAGGAAGAACATGGGCAATGGCAGGGGTGTGTCTTGGTGAGCTAAGGAAATCAAGGTCTCCTAGGAGGATTTTAGCCCATCAATTCCCTCTATATAGTAACAATGAACCTTGAAATTATAATTATCAATACGATAAAATTGATCTCGTATGGATTGAGCAGTATCCAAATGTTGAAGAATACTGTTACTAAAAACATAACTCCATATTTTGTACACAAATGGTGGCCAAACACAAATTTGTTGTCTATGCTTTTTGATTGCAAGTTTAAGAAAGGGCCGGGCATCAGCATCATCTGTAATAGTAACAAATTCATATTCCCATTAGTGTTTACACCTCAAAACTCAATTCAAACTTGATTAAGTGTACTTTCAAAAAATAACTTGATTCGAGATAAAAATAAACTCGGACTTCTTTACCTAGCAAAAGATGAACATGATTCTCAAACTAAACCCAAGGTTTTCGAAACCAGACTGATAGTCGAACTGATCAGGCATAGATTCATTGGTCCAACAGGTCCGATTAAATAAAACATTAAAAAATTCATAAAAATATATAAAAAATAAAAATCTGATTCAACCGCTAGATTCAACTAGTTTTGTGCCCAATACAATCATCTATACCGATTTTCAGGTCAATCGATTCTTTGCCCTTCTTTGAACTGGTATCCTGGTCCGGTTCAAACAACCTTAACTAAACATAAAAAACTACTTGTGTTCAAGTCCAGATTTCAATTGGTATTTTCGATACTATTTCAAAAAAAAAAAAAAAACCTTAAACTAGCTAGACTTACAAACCACTCTAAGTCGGACATTAAGGTATTCACATTTGGCTTACTCAATAGCTCAAGCTCAGCTAACCAATAATTAAATCAAATTCCGCTAACATTAGCAAAAACAAAACACGAAAATCTCAACCATAAATATGTCAAGAGATCAAATTCAACCACAAAGTGAAAAAACTTGAAGGAAGCAATAGAAGAAGAAAAATAACTGGATTCCTATAGTCATATGATTATTTAAATATGCCATGGTCACAACCTCCCATATACAATGGATCGATTTCGTAGCAAGATTATCATCTCGATGCACCAATTCTACACATCTACATTTAGTAAGGCTGCTTCTTCGATTTTGATATGTAAAAAACTAATGACTAATTAAGCAACTCAGATCAAGAAAAGGATGTTGTTAATGTGCATATATAACCAGATTTGATGGACCAGAATTCCGATGCTGACACTTTTTATTTCTACAACTAAACCTTTCCTGTCATCATCAATTAGACTTATTTCCAAACAAACATGTACGGATAAATGGTTTAATATATGTAAAGAAGGGAGTAACACCTAACTAGGTAAACATCAATGGGACCCATTGCGCTTCTAAGGATTATCCTGTATCTCCTTTGTCGATAATCAACATCCTGTAATATATAGGAGCAATGCCACAATGCGTTTAAATCATGAAAGTGGAAAATGGTACTAACTCATTAAAGTTCTCTATGCCATCTTACTTCATCAGGATCAGGTACTTCGAGAGTTGTTCCATGTGGAGCTTTAATTGCTATCAGGGTTTCATTCTGCCAAAACCAGGGTGTCTTGAAGATTAGTATCAAATGCAGAATATCATTACAGAAGTGTTAATTTAGTGGCATGATATAACCGAACCTGAAAACAAAGTATACCCTCGATGTCCCTCTTCAGTCACAAAAAGCAACCTGAAACAGTGTGAAGATACGTAAATGTATAATTTTTTTGCAAATAATTAGCAGTTAAACTTCAATTAATTGGATCACAGTGCAAGGCAGACAAGAAAACCTTACTTCTGATTGTTCTCATTCTCACTCAAATCCCTCAACCTTTCTTGCATTTCTCTGCAATATTTTAGAAGCATCAGCTTTCCTAAACAGGTTCAAGATAGTAACAGTTGCCACTTTAACAAGAGAATAAGCCATGCATAACCTTATTTGACCATCGAATCTCCTCTCTTTCATGGAAAGGTTCTCAATTTCCTCCTGCATTAATGAATAGAAATTAAGCTCATATGTAAGAGAAATAAACAGCACAAATAAGTCAATCAGCAGTGATTGAAAATTCTCTTGAAAGTCATTACCAAACATAAAGAAACAGAAAACATTCTAATGAACCATAACAAGAAAATTTGTTGGCTGGATGTCAAAAAAAAAGAAAAGAAAATTGACATTACTTTGACGTTCCTGTATTACAGAGACATCGCCATCTGTTTCTCCTGGCTTTGAAGCACCAACACCCCTAGTAAATTTGATTAATCCTCAAATAAGTCTCACATTTTTCAAAGGTTAACCAGAATGACCAACCAAATTAAGACATCAAATTCTTGAAGCATGATTAACATCATCAACAATTACTTCCACTGTATTCTGTTTTTGAACTTCTTTTTGATAAGACCAATGCCTTCCAAGACATTTGTTATATCATATATCCTCCTCTTCTGGACCTGTTACAACATTTACAGGGGAAAAGAAAAGACAAAATAACAAAAGAACCCTTTAAGTAAACTTCAACTCTTAAAAGCTTAAGAAAATATGATAAAAAAAATCTAAATTTTTTAAATTTACATCAATCCTAGAAAACAAAAACTAGGGAGAATATTTGTTGGTGCAGCAAAGACTTAATTGAATTATGGAACAACAGATGAAATGAAGGGATCAATTAATTCATTATCAATCCAGCCCTTATATACAAGTCTCAAGTAACAACCTCAACAAAGATTCAAATTGCTACTCCTATTAACAAGCTAAAAACTCTTACTCCTAATAACAAGCTAACAAATCTCCCTAGAACTTAGTCTTATTTTAAAAAAAAAATAGTTGCAGCCTTGAGATACTAACAATCTCCTCCTAACTCAAGTGCTTTAGATATCAAGTTTATTCTTATAATTGCCTCTAATAGTTTTCTAGCACGAAATGCCATCTAAATCAAAATTCCATAATTCAAAATCATCACAAGCTGCTCTAGAAAAGTCATAAGAGAGGCCAGAGTGCTTTCCCTTCTTCCAAGGTCTTGTGTAGCTACTATACTTGCGATTAATATCATTAATAGTTTGATTAACAAATCTTCTCGCAGATAATAATTCCTTTTTCAATTTTGTATTTTGCACTGAAAGCTTGATCACCTTACCAATTAAATTTTTAAACTCAACAACATCTACAGATGTCAATTCTTTCGCGTATGAAGCTTCTTCAGTCGGCTTTTGATTTTGGAGGCATAACCCACTATTCTCTTCTAAAAGTTGCACATCACTCTTGATCTCTTGAGATATATTCTTTTTCCGTGGCTCATTAGCATGTTCTTCAAATATTTCATGTGCAAAAGATGATAGTTTATCAGAGAGAGATGTCAACTGTTGCTTCAAGAGAGTTACCTTTACATGCAACTCCTTATTCTCAAAACATTTTTCATTACATTGTGCCATCAATTTCATAATTGTTTGTTGCATTGATATCATTCCTTCCTGAAACTTGGATGCCACTTGCTCCTCCTCAAATGGATTCAATGAGAAAGTCTTCTTCTGCATCTTGATTCTAAACAATTCATTGCCACTAGAGTCAAGGATCAAACACATTCCCTCTTCAAACATCACCTTAAATTTCTTTTCTGCCAATTGCCCCACACTCAACAAGTTTTGATCAATTTCAGGTACAAACAGAACATCTGAAATCAACTTAGTTTCATCACAGCTCTCTATTGCTACTGTGCCTCTTCCCTTCACTTCTAGGTATTCTCCATTTTCTATCCTTACTTTTGACGTCAATGACCAGTCAAGGTCTTTAAACAGCTTCTCATCATAAGTCATATGATTGGTACAACCACTATCAACTAACCAACTGTCACATAAAATGCTTGATGAGAAGTAAGAGGCGACAAACAAATGGTCATCTTCTTCTTTAACTACAGCAAGTGCTCCACCTTGCTGTTGATTTCTCAGTTCCTTGCAGAACCTCTCAATGTGCCCCATCAAGTTACACCTTCTGCATTTCACATCTGGCCTTCTCCAACACCTGAAATAGGGATGATTCTGTTTTCCACAATTCTTACATGAAGAATACTTATTATAATTTTCTGTACTATTACCTTTTGCAACAGTTTTTGAACCACCATTGCAATCACTCTTCTTCTCATTCCACTTATGTTCCTCTCCTTTTTCGCCTTCTTGTATCTTAGCCTTCAAAGCTCCTTCTATGCTTCTTTCTATCCTTCCTTCTTGCCTCATTAGCCTCCTCTACTCTTGTGCTTGTAAAGCACTAATCAACTCCACTACTCTCAATTGAGTCAAGTCATTAGTGTTCTCAAAAGAGGCAATAGTTGCTTCATATTTCTCAGGCACAGAGACAAGTATTTTCTGCACTAGTCTAGAGTCAGAAAGATCAGCCCCAAGAACTCTTACCTTGTTGGCAATATCTATCAGCTTGTCTGAGTATTTTTTGATTGACTCGGACTCCTTCATTTGTAGCCTCTCGAATTCTGTGATCAACTTCAACACCTTCATGCTCTTGATCCTCTCATCTCCTTGATACTCAGCTTTGAGGTAGTCCCATATCTCCTTCGCTGATCCAAAAGCCATAATTCTATTGAATATGGCTGGTGAAACCGAAGCATAAAGACAAGACTTTGCCTTAGCCTTCCTGGTGGTTCTCTCCTTGTGAATTATGATCTGGTTCATAGTTGGATTGTTGGGAAGTAGAGTCACCTCATAGTCTTTCTCGACAGCTTCCCAATAATCACAACCATCCATGTATGCTTGCATTCTCACGGCCCATGCTTGATAATTCTCTCCATCAAACACAGGTGGGGCTAAGATGGATAGGTTACTCGCCGATTCCATTTTCCTCAAAACCTCACAAGTGTATCTCTCAAATTTTCTCACAAGTCACTCAAGAAAAATTGCTCTGATACCAGTTGTTGGAGCAGCAAAGACTTAATTGAATTATGGAACAACAGATGAAATGAAGGGATCAATTAATTCCTTATCAATCCAGCCCTTATATACTAGTCTCAAGTAACAACCTCAACAAAGATTCAAATTGCTACTCCTATTAACAAGCTAACAACTCTTACTCCTACTAACAAGCTAACAAAACTCCCTAAGACTTGGTCTTATTTTTTAAAAAAAAATAGTTGCAGCCTTGAGATACTAACAATATTAAAACTACTGATATGTGCTAATCATATTAAAAAAACAAGAAACTAAGTTCATGTACTAATGTTGTCTTGGTCA
This sequence comes from Gossypium australe, assembly GCA_005393395.2. Lineage (NCBI taxonomy): Eukaryota > Viridiplantae > Streptophyta > Magnoliopsida > Malvales > Malvaceae > Gossypium > Gossypium australe. The sequence continues at coordinate 143,228,707 of CM016624.1, read as the reverse complement.
AGGTTTTCAAAATCAAATAGGTAGTCGAACCAATCATATTAATTGCTTTCTGGCCCAATTTGTTTGTTTGATTCAATTGAAATAGTTTAATTTATTTTAGGGTTTTTAGATATGAAAGTCTTATATTACAATAATTGAATTTTGAAAATTTGTATAGATTTTTTTAAAATATACATATTAATTTATTTAAAATATTTTCAAATTTAACTAATCATAGTTAGACATGTGTCATATATTTGTAGAAATTGTTAACACTGATCTTAATTGTCTTTATTTATTTGCTTTTGAAGAGTACGTGATCTCCATTAATCTATTTTCTTTAGAGGACTAATTTGTTCGCTTGCAAAAAGTGCAGGGACTTTAAGGGGCATTTACACCAAAAGAAAAGTTTGCATAGCCTAATTTGCTCACTAACAGGATGGTGCTTGTGTAGATGCCCTCCCCCTAGTATCCATCTTATGAGTAGATGCGCAGTGCATACTCCAATTGTACCTACATCTAGTTATTTCATCGACACTCAACGAGAAACATTAAATAAAAATATTTTTCCAAATGCACCAAGCAATTAACTCAAAGAAACACGACCAATCTATACCCCTAAAAGTAAAATTATGTTGATTCTCCAAATTATAAAGGAGCCACTCCTGCGTGATCTCTAGAAAAGAAATAGTCTTGCTTGTCTATTGGAATGATATGTGATCAAACTCCTTTAGCAGCTGAACAATCTCTAATGACATGAAGGACATCCTCCGTGATATGTCCTCATACCAAGCAATGCTCATCCTTTGCAATTCAACGCCTTACCCGCTTCACTCGTGTGAGTAAACGTTGCTTAAGAACAAACCAAATAAACATTCGAACCCTTTGTGGCCCGAATATTTTCACGCCAATTTTCAACATTCCTCTTTCTGATTCCACGAACCCTCCCTAAGCATCGTATAGGCATTCTTAATAGAGAACCTTCCCTAAGCATCGTATAGGCATTCTTCATAGAGAACGACCTGAATGGAGACCTAGCCCAATCAATTTTATCTTGATCAGCAGAAGGATGTGGATGAAAAATACTCACCATGCGCTTAATAATATTATCCGGTGACAATCCATATTAAGATTAACGTGGGCATGGATTTTATTAACCAGAGGACTAAATTTCGAGATCCAGTTATCCTTCTAAGAACGAACACTGTTTCCATCGCCCACAGACCAAAAGACCATTATCCAGTAGCAAGGTCCAAACTTTTGAAAGGGAACATTTTCTGTTAGATATAACTTTTAAATTTTAATTATTTGTACGGATCGAGACTGACAAAATTTGCCAGAGTGGATGTAATTGTGCAGAGCACCTCAAATGTCATCATCCCAACTTTGTCTCATTGAGTAATTTGGGTCAAACATTAAACATGGTGGCTCCATTTCCCACCAATCACATTATTTTCATTCAATAATAAAACAGACTTCGACACCATTGGAGTTCTGGTTGGAAGTCATATTTGTCAATCTCTTTTCTTTTCCCTCCCTAATATCAAAAGGATAATTCCACTTACCATAAGGGATTATATATTTATAATTCCAGCGCCATCCAAAATTGAAAGTTGTGCACAACTTGTTCTTTCTTTATTCATTGCCACTTATAATTCCATAGCCATCCGAATCTGAAAATTCTGCACGACTTTTTCTTTCTTTCTTTATACATTGCATCATCAAGACACATATATAACTATACGATGGGACCATTTCCCCCCAATCAACATTATTTTCATTTAATTATACTACTTGCTGGGTGGATGGTAACATCTATAACTATACTCATAGTCTTTGCATTTATGGATCCACATCCGTGTTTCATCTTGTTCCAACCATTTTCATTTTCTCCTCTTGCAGTAATCAAACACTTTCTGCCTTGATTTCAGTTTGAACCAACAATGGCCGAAGTTGCTTTTGACATCGCCGCAGAGCTCAGTATTAAGTTGAGCTTTCGTGCTCTCTTGCAGTAATCAAATAGATGTAATTAAAATATCGAGAGAAATAATCAAAATTTCCAACAATAAATAATTTTATGTATATTAAAGTGATTAGAATGCACTCGTAATCAAATAGATGTAAGCAGTATTGATGATGATATAAGTAAAGATTTTCCATGCAACTCCACAATAGCCTAATGACAACACATCCCTATGACCACATGTTCTTTGCAAAATTTAAAGCCAAAAAATAAGTGATTATGTAACTCCTCAATAGCTCTCTGTGCCACATTTGTAGTCACCCTTGATATTAAGTCCAAAAGAAATTAACTTTTTCTTTTATAGGAAACTTCTTTCTAAACCAAATCAACCTCTCTCAATTTATTTTTTATATATTACATATACAAATAATTATAATAATTTAATATAATATATTATGTATTAATTTTTTTAAATGTATACAATTGAATTAAAATCAAAGCTTCATTTATATTATGAACCACAATTCAAGTTTCATGGGAATAATTGCACCAAATCAAAATTCATGTATCAAATTGCACATTAAACCAAAGTTTATGTATAAATTTAATATTTATCCTTAATAAATATATGTATATTTTAAGGAAAAATTAAATGCTACTACTATTAATAGCAAAAATGTCTTGACTTGTATATATTTGGAAATTTTTCAAATATGTATAGTGTCCCAATAAGTATAATTAATCAAAAGTAATATCTTTTGATTATTGATCAAGAATTATATCTATAATAATGAGGTATATCACTCGATTTTCCTGACAAAGAATTATAACTATTCAAGCAAACTTGAATAGTTATGTTTATTTAAGATATTAATCGAATAATTATTTATCTTTTGAAGATGTAATTATTCAAAAAAAAGCACCTATCGAAAGTTATGTCTCTTGGATTCCTATAAATAGGAGTAGAATTTCATTCGGAAAATGTATCCAAAAAAATTCTCAAAAATTCTTTCTACTATTCTTCCATATTTTACCATTATTAGATTGTTCTATAAAATAGTACTGCTGAAATTTTTTATAAAATTTGATTTTCTTGTTATACTCTGTTTAGTTCATAGTGGACTATTTTCGTTAATGTAAAACACTCATAGCCACTGGGGTTCATGTATCCTCGAGATTCATATACTTGAAACTCATTTGTACATAGAGTAGGGGGTGAATAGAACCTTGTCCTATTGCTTCTTTTCTCTGTCAAATTGTTGTTCATGTGTTCGAGATTTTCGTTATCGAAGTTCCACACTAATAATATAGAGAGATGGTTAAAGTTTTTATCAGACACTTATTTGACATTAATTCGAACCATATTACCTTATTTTTATTCTTAATATTGTATAAAAAATTAATAACAGATATAATTAGCAGACTCATCAATATAAAAAAACATTGTTAATAAGAGTATAGTATAATAGTAATGGATACTAACAATTGTCATTATATATAATTATAGACATGATAATAATTATTACCAAGTGTTGGACTTTTGGCCTGCAATGCAACAGGAAACCAGCAAGCAGAAGCAGCAGTGGAGCTGAACCTAGTGCAGCAGCTAGTTTTGTTCATTTTGATTGATTTTACTCCTATGTAACTTAGCTTAATCCTTTTGTAATGTAATAGCTAAACTAGTAGGATATAATGTTTGATTTGAATTGATGTAATGGCTAGTATATTAGCTATTATTTTATGTATAATCTAAGTTTGTATTGGTCAAAGTCTAGTGGGAGTGGCTGATTCACTAGGTGATAGTCTTTTTGACTATTCAATCTTTGTATTTTATGTATATATCCACATATCAATGAAATGGTTGATAAGTTTAACCATTAACTTGTGTGTTTTCAAGTTCTTTTGTTCAAGTTTCTGTTTTCTCCTTTTCTTCTTCTTTTGTTTTCACATAAAATCATATGCACATTACATGCTTGGTGCATGTTAAGATGCTGTCATTGTCCCAACACCAAGTTACCAAAAAGGAAAAATTATTGAGATTTTAACGTTAATAAGTTAACTGAATTCGAGTAAAAATAAATTCAAATTTAATTTGATAATTATTGAATTGAGTTTGAACTATTGAACTAAATTTGAGTTTAGTAATATATATTATATATTTTTATCTTATTAAATTAAATTACAAACTTAAATCCAACTCAAATACAAATAAAATATTCAATTAACTTCAACCGAGTATTCAAACTCAGCTGGATTACACTAATTAAGCAAGTGGGAAAAGTTACAAACACTCGAATGCATGGGCCTCAATCTAAACACCTTGGATTCCATGGGATTTGTCTCTTTCTTCTCTTTTCTTTCATAGCTTTTTTATCAATTTCAATTATTTGTAGGGATCGAGACTGACAAATTTTGCCCAAGTTGATGTAATTATGCAGAGCACCCGCAACTTTGTCTCCATTGAGAAATTTCTGTCAAACATTTCCCACCAATCAACATTATTTTCATTTAATTATACTACTTGCTGGGTGTGGATGGTAACATGTATAAAAATTCTTAGTCTCCACCAGTATGGATCCACACCTGTTTTTCATCTTGTTCCAATCGTTTTCATTTTAGTCCACCTCTTGCAATAACCAAACATTCTTTTGCTTGATTTCAGTTTGAACCGACAATGGCCGAAGCAATTGCATTCGACCTCGCTGTAGAGCTTATTACTAAATTGAGCTCCTTTACTCTCTCTCAAATTGGACTGTGTTGGAATGTCAAAGATAACCTCGACGACCTCAAAAGCACCGTCTCCGCAATCAAAGCTGTGCTTCTTGACGCAGAACAGCGATCTGTGACCAGCCATCTCGTCAAAGATTGGCTTGAAAAGCTGAAAGATGTACTTTATGATGCCGACGACTTGCTCGATGATTTCTCTACCGAAGCTTTGCGGAAAGATTTATTGGGTGGGAACAAGCTGACGAAAGAGGTACGCCTTTTCTTCTCAAGCTCAAACCAGTTTGCTTACAGTCTCAAAATGGGTCGTCAAATTAAGGCCGTTAAGGTGAGGCTAACTTTGATCGGAAGTGAGGCCAAGATGTTCAATTTGGTAGAGCGTGACCGCCCCATGGAAACCTCTTTCATGACTAAAAGGAGGCGGCAAACGCACTCTTTTAAAGATAACATAATAGGGAGGGACGATGATAAAGCAGCTCTTTTAAAACTCATGTTAGAGTTTGAAAGTGAAGAGAATCTTCACATCATTCCAATTGTGGGGTTAGGAGGGTTAGGGAAGACTGCTTTGGCCCAGTTTGTCTATAATGATGAAATGGTCAAAAATCATTTTGAGTTGATTATGTTTGTGTGTGTCTCAGATGTTTTCGATGTCAAAATAATTGTAGAAAACATTATCAAATCTGCAACTGGCGAAGCACCAAATAAAAAACTCGAAATGGATCAATTGCAAAACCAACTTCGAGGAAAAATCGGTGGGAAAAAATATTTGCTTGTTTTGGATGACATTTGGAATGAGGAGTGGGAAGAATGGGTTAGTTTAAAAGAGTTATTAGTAGGTGGGGCTAAAGGAAGTAGGATAATAGTAACTACTCGCTCTTTGAGAGTAGCAAAAATTACTAGTAAATGTCAGCCTTATGTTCTGAAAGGCTTGTCTGATGACGATGCTTGGTCTTTGTTCAAAGAAATAGCATTTGAGCAAAGATCTATAAACCCAACCTTTGTAAAAATAGGGAAACAGATTTTGGAAAGATGTGGTGGGGTTCCCTTGGTCATAAGGGCGATAGCTGGTGTGTTATCTTTCAAAGAAACTGAAAAGGAGTGGCGTTCTTTCAAAGATAACGAATTGAATAGAATAGCTCAAAACGAAGGTAAAATTCTAGCTACGCTTAAGTTGAGCTTAAGTTGAGCTATGATCATCTCCCATCCATTTGAAGCATTGCTTTGCTTATTGCCGACTGTATCCAAAAGATCATAAAATTCGTGTACGAACTCTTGTTCAGTTTTGGATTGCACAGGGCTTTGTAAAGCAATTGAATCCAAGTCAATCTCTCGAGGAGATTGGGTTTGTGTATTTTAAAGATTTAAACGAAAGAGGTTTCTTCCAAGAAGTAGGAGAAAGATATTCATGGGAAGGACCAACATGTAAAATGCATGATTTAATGCATGATCTAGCTGAATCAGTAGCAGGGATGGAAAGTAGTATTGTAGATTCAAATGAAAGTGCAAGTAAGGTTGGTGAAAAGTGTCGCCACATATCAATTGATCCTTCATTAATTCTTTTGTTTAAAGGAAAGAAGTTGCGAACCATGTTACACTTTCCAAATGGGAGAAATCAAAACATGAATGACGAAATTTGGGATTTTATCATTTCAAATTATAGATGCTTGCGTGTATTGGAATTGAATGGTTTAGATTTTAAGATGATTCCACACTCCATTTGTAAGTTGAAACACTTGAGGTACCTTGATCTTTCTGGGAATTTCATTATTAAGAGCCTCCCAAAGAGCATTTGCAAGATACAAAATTTGCAAGCTTTGAAAGTTAACTTATGTTGGCAGCTTGAAGAATTGCCGAAGAAGATTGAAAAATTGGTGAATCTTACCCATCTTGGGTGCGAAGATTGTAGCTTAACTCATATGCCACGTGGAATAGGGAAGCTGACTTCCCTTGAGACGTTAAGCGTGTTTGTAGTGGATAACTATGGCTTACATGACGGTGCAGATCTAAGTGAATTGAGTGGGCTTAACAACTTAAGGGGACGGCTAGAAATAAGAAATTTGGGATTCGTAAAAAATGCAAAAGAGAAGTTTAAAGCGGCTAATTTGAAAGAGAAGCAACATTTGAGATTGTTGGTTTTAGTATGGAATAATTATGATGATGATGATGATGATGATGATAATGATGATGGTAATGATGATGAGGATGACGATAAGTCACTTGAAGACCTCCGGCCCCATCCCAATCTCAAGGAGCTCTTTATTGGAGGATGGAGGGGTGATGCCAAGTTTCCAAGTTGGCTTTCTTTGCTCACAAATCTCGTCGTGATTAGAATATGGGGTCCTAGTAATTTCAAACAAATCCCGTCCTTTGCGCAATTGCCTTGTCTTCAAAAGCTGTCAATTGTTGATTTAACTAAGCTGGAGTACATGGACGATAATAGCCCAAAAGTAAGTCAGGGAGAACCGGAATCATTCTTCCCATCGCTTAAGTCTCTTTGCCTCGAGAATTGCCCAAATATGAAGAGTTGGTGGAGGAAAAGGTCCATTGATGATGATAACGAGGATGACATAACAGTTATAGGAACATCAACCATGGCATTTCCTTGTCTTTCCTCTTTAGAAATTGCAAACTGCCCTTTGACTTCAATGCCATTGTATCCTTCACTCGATGATGATCTAAGGTTGGTGAAGAGCAGTTCAAGGCCGTTAAAGCAGACCATGAAGATGAACATCACTAGTACGACCCCATCAACTTCAACATCTTCTCTTCCTCTCTCCAAATTGAAATCTTTCCATGTACACAAAATTGAGGGATTGGGCACTCACATGCTAGATGAGTACTTGAAACATTTCACCGGCCTCAAAAAATTAACAATAGGAGATTGCAAGGAGGTTGATTTAGAGGGTATGCAATGGGAAGCCCTTAAGAATCTCTCTCATTTGGAGATTATTAATATTCCACAGCTGGTGTCTCTCCCCTTTGGGCTTCAACATCTTGTTCAATTGAAAAGATTAGAAATTTGGAATTGCAGCGGATTGAGGTCACTCTTTCCTGTGTTCCAACATCTCACTTTCCTTGAAAACTTTTCAGTAAGAGGGTGCAAGGAGCTGGAGCTATCAGCAGCTGGCTTCCAAATATTCCAAGATCATGCAAGACTACGCTCCCTATCACTGGAAAATATTCCAAATTGTCGGCATCTTCCGGAGTGGATTCAACATCTAACGAATCTGCAAATTCTTTCTCTTGTTGATTGGCCCAATTTAACGTCGCTTCCGGATGAGATCCGCTGCCTAACCAATTTGCAACAGTTAAATATACATGAGGTTCCTCAGTTGGTAGAAAGGTGTCAGAAGGACATTGGTGCTGATTGGTATAAGATTGCTCACATTCCTTCAGGTTAGTCTTTTCAATAATTTCCTTATTGAAATACTGCTCATTTTTCATAATATTTTTGTTAATTTTGCGCAGTAACCGATTGGGCTAGTGCTGGATATTTCTGAAAGGCATTTGACAACTTTAAGAAATTATATGCAGAAAAAGAGGTGGCAATTACTTAATTGGTTTACCTTTTTAAATCATAAAAATCTCACAATTTCAAATGATCTAATATAACCCCCTAACTAAGCTTCTTCTTTTTCAGCATGAGTTCAATGGAAGAGCCAAAAAACAGGACATGCATTCTTCATCAGCTGATCTGTCCATGGTATTGTACTCCCATGAAATCCTCCTCTCTATGCACATGTGTTCTTTCTTTTCTTCGTTGAAGAGTCCCTCTGATGATCTAATCCTAATTTCTGCTAGATTTTGGCTCTCTTCTTCGGCAGAGCATAGCATATATTACAAGAAGCAAAGGCCGTACTTTCAACTACGATTTTTTCATCTGCCAAAATATTCCAACTCAAGAAAAATGGTAATATATGGTTCCCATGCTATTGACAGATTCTTGGAGTCCTGTTGGAGAGAGCTTAAACACGCAATGTGGTTGTCAAGTAAGTAAATTGAATAGGGGGTAGGTGTTAAGGGTTGATGAAAATGGAGGGGGAACTGGGGGATATTTCACAATATTCTTTGATGCAGGGCACCCCTTTTAGCTGTTTGAAATTTGAAGGTTAAATCATGGAAGGATCTTGCTTCAGAATATTTGGTGGTGAGGATGAAGTTGATACTCTATGTTTGGGAATGGGAATTTGTTACTGTTACAGATGATGATGCCCTATGTTTGGCCCTTTGTTGAACTTGAACTGGAAAAGCATAGAAAATGGCCATTCATGAAGTTCTGTTTAGCAACAGTAAGTGTTTCTACATTTGGACACTGCTCAGTCTAAATGACATCAATTTTAACATGTTCCATGTTGGCATTTATAATTTCCAGGTTTGTTGTTGCTTTTGGAGCAGTCTCGTTGTTCAAGCATGATAATGGTCAGAGATATTGCATTTGGAAATTTATTATTTTACTTTACACGGAGCTTATGAAGAATTTGACCACTCCTAGACCTTTTATATAGATAATTTAAAGAAGCACACATGTTCATAATAGGAATTATTATTGAGTGCCATTGTCATACACCATCTGAGGGGTAAAGCTTAAATTACTTCTTTGTACTATGAAGTTCATAGTGTATTTATCTTTGGGCAAAGCTTAAATTACTTTTGTACTATGAAATTTATAGTGTATTCATATTTGGGCAAAACTTTGCAAATGTAAGACGAGTTTTGAACTACGTAAATATTTAATTATGCTTTTTATTTTACTTGTTGCATGATACGTACCAAGTCAGAAAAAAACACCTTTATGTCCTTTTAATGTTCCAAACAATATTCCTTTCTTTGTCCTTTTAATGTTCCAAACAATATTCCAATGTGTATAGAGGAGGATTTCAATAGAGTAGAGTGGCGTGGATGGATGAGCTCATGAAGAATGCATCTCTCATTTTGCATCTCCATTTATCTAATGGAGAAAGTATTGTATAAAACAGTGACACTACGTAATCTATATCCCTTTCTAATAAATTAATGTCACACCAATATTTTTATCCTGAATTTTAGTATTTTTATCCCAATTAATGCCGACAAAACTAAGCATTAATTATGTGGTTCTAATACATCAGTTTATTACATCAGAAAAATTACCATATTTGTTTAGATTCATGAATTTTCCAAATTCGTTTCACTAAAAATCTTCGATGGTATGAAAATATTGAGAATTAATTGAGAAAAACAAAGAACACAAAAGCGGCGATGAAAGACTCTGATTTCTGTGGCGATGTTGTCCTTTGTTCTGATGGGGATCGGAACACAAAGAAAGTGAGATTTAAGGATGGAGTGGAAGAGAAACCTGCTGTGATGGCTGTAGATCCAGATCTGCCTCCAAAAATGTCGTGGAAGGACACGCTTTTGGGAGAAGTTTCTCATTCCGGTTCAGATCGAAATGGTTCCGCTGAGGAACGTGAAAATGACTTTGATATTCTGGAAGGGAACTTGAATACAGCCATGGTTGATGGGATGCCTACTATTGTTTTATCGGATAGTATTAAAAATATTCTTTTTAAAGAAATGGAATTAACGATTGTTTTCAAGCTTTTAGGGGGCAACGCTCTCCATAATCGTATCCTTAGTCTTTGGAAACCTGTTAAATCCTTTCATCTTATGGACACTGTTAATGGTTATTGGTGACTAGAACAAAGTCTTAACCCAAGGCCCTTGGATTATCTACGGGCAATATCTTACCGTTCAACCGTGGACTAAAGATATTAACCCTTTGCAGCCATACCCTAGTGTGGTGTTGACTTGGATCCGATTGCCGGGGCTTCCGGGATACCTGTACAATCGGAAAATTATAGAAGCCATTGGTGGTCTCATTAGAAAAGTGGTCAAATTAGATTTTCAGACCGACAACAGAACCAGAGGTCGGTTCGCTCGTTTGGCGGTTTTTATTAACCTTGATGTTAAAGCATTTAGTCAGGCTGATAGAGTTAGTAAATAATAGAGTTGTTATTCTGTTAGTATTAGCTGTTCAAGCAGTTATACTGTTAGCAAAGTCTGCTAGTCAGAAGGTGTTATAAAAGGATAACGTCCTTTATCAAAAAGATCAAGATTGGTTTTCTGTAAATCAAATTAAATCAGTTCTCTCATTTTCTTCAATCTAAGAGTTCAAGTTTTCTTTAGTTTTTTTACCTTAGATTTCTTCATGGTATCAGTCGCTAGATAGTCTTGGGAGCCATGGCTACCACAAATCCCGCTGTTGATGCTTCTGTTGAGTCGAATTGTGTGTCGTTCACTGGCGATCGTGTGGTTACGTCGTTTTCGCGTCACGAAGTAGTTAAGCTTACGGATGATACCTTCATGCAATGGCAGCAACAAATCAAGCTTATACTCGACGGTTACGATCTTGTTGGTCTTCTTGATGGAACCTTACCTCCTCCGGCCCGGTTCGTTACTAGTGCTGATGGCTCGTTGGTCCCTAATTCTCTGGCTCCGGTTTTCAAGCAACAGGACCGTTTCCTCACATCCTGGCTCCTCTCCACGATAAGTGTCCCTTTGTTGCCATCGTTCACCGATGCTAAACCGGCGTGTGATGTGTGGCTCACAGCAACCGATCTATTCGCAGCCGACACGGGAGCCAAACAGTCGCGTCTACGACATGAACTTCACTCACTAAAGAAAGGTAATCAGCCTGTTAAAGCTTACATTGCTAAGATTAAAACGCTTTGTGCTTTGTTGGAAACTTCAGGATCTCAGATCTCTGATGATGAAAAGATAGAGATCGTCTTGGCTGGCCTACCATCGGAGTTTGAGACCGTTGTGTCTTTCGCCTCTATGGCTCCTGGTCTTCTCTCGTTCAATCAACTTGTTACTGCTCTTGTGGAGTGTGAGAGCCGGCAGAGTCGAGCGATCCAGGATCTCTCTCTCCATGCTAATCTTGTTGAGTCTGCGTCACCTCCGGTGGCGGAAAGCTTCCGCGGCGGGCGTTCATCCTCTCGTGGCCGTGGGAGGTCGTTTCGTCCGCGCGTGCAATGTCAGATTTGTAGCATTTTTGGCCATGTCGCCCAGCGATGTTATTATCGCTATCACCGTGACTCTGACTCCTCGCCGACAATGCCTCCGGTGGAAATCCATGGTGGTCCGGTGGTTGAGCATGGACCAGGTTATTTGGGCGATGGTGTTCGTGCGCTTGGGAAAGATGATGGAACCGAATGGGGTTTTAAATCCCCAAGGGTGAGTTATTTTTCTAATAACTCTGGTCAGCATCAGTTTCATAGGGGTCCACATCATTATTGTTTGGCTGAAAATTGTGGTCAAAATAAGCTTCCACTAAGTCAAAATTGGGGTGCTGCACATGGTCAAAATTGGGGTGCTTCTGGTCAACAATGTGCAGCTGATTTTGGTAATCAAATGCGTGGTCAAAATTTGGGTGTTTCTGGTCAACAATGTATGGCTAATTTTGGTAATCAAATGGCGCGTAGGCCATATGATGTTCGAAGTTTTGGGCAGCAAAATAGAGGATTTGTTGGGCCACAGTCGTGCGATGACAAGCTGGATCAGGTTATGGCGGGTGGTGGTTCAGCTCCTTGGCATACAAAACCACGTGCCCGAGTTTATTCTGGGTCTGATCCCTGTATTGGACTTCCTAGAGTTGGAGATTTACATGCTTCGGATTATTCGGACACGCCTGGGTCTCATATCCACACTGCTCAAGTTGGCTCCAATGACTGTGGTACTGACTCGTTTATTCCGGTACCTTCGGTACCACGTCGTGGTATCCTGATTCGGGAGCAAGTCATCACGTTTGTCGAGATCCGAAGGCTCTTCATGACGTCACACCTTCCTCAGGTATGTCCTCTCTTTTAATGGGAAATGGCACTCCTACTCAAATTTCGTCAATTGGTACTGGATTTTTACCCACTTCGTCTAGATTGCTTCGCTTGTCAAATGTGTTGTGTATGCCGTCCATAAGAAAGAATCTCATATCAGTATCCCAATTTGCTAATGAAAATGACGTGTTCTTTGAGTTTCACCCTACATATTGTGTCATTAAGGACCTAAAGACGGGGGTGATCCTGCTGAAGGGCCACATACGTGACGGACTATATCATTTCCCTGTGCCTGCTGAAGTTCCGTTTGTTGCTCACACCAAGGTTCAAAATAAAATTGTTGATTGTTCTGTGTTTGACTTGTGGCATAATCGCCTCGGTCATCCATCTTTTGCTGTTGTTAAAAGCATTTTAGACACATGTAACATCAAGTTTAATAAGGATTGTAATAATCGAATCTGTGCTGCCTGTCAACAAGGACGGTCTCATAAATTGCCGTTTTCTTTGTCTACTACTATGTATAAACCATTTGAGTTAATTGTCTCTGATTTGTGAGGTCCCGGGGCTGTAGCCAGTGGCAATAAGTGGTACTATGTGACGTTTGTTGATGCATGCACTCGGTTTACTTGGATCTACCTCTTAAGTCAGAAATCTTAAGCATTGGAGTGTTTTGTGCGTTTTTTGAAGTTGGTTCAAACACAATTCGGCAAGTCAATAAAACAGTTTCAGAGTGACTGGGGTGGAGAATACCGGGCATTTGTATCTGTTTTGGCTTCAAATGGAATTGTTCATCGGCTAACGTGTCCTTACACATCTGAACAAAACGGGATTGCTGAACGCAAGCATCGACATATTGTAGAAATGGGCATCACTTTGTTAGCTCAAGCAGGACTCTCCATGGAGTATTGGGGATATGCGTTTTGTTGTGCAGTGCATCTCATAAATCGTCTTCTAACGACAGTTCTACACGGAAAGTCTCCCTTTTCAGTCTTGTATGGTCATGAACCCACTTATGACTATTTACGTGTGTTCGGTTGCTGTTGTTATCCCTGTCTCCGTCCATACACAAAACACAAGCTGGATTTTAGATCCGAACCCTCTACTTTTTTAGGCTACAGTAGTCAGCACAAAGGGTACCAATGTCTTCTTCCGGATGGTAAGGTGATTGTATCTCGACATGTTGTTTTTGATGAAAGTAAGTTCTTGTCATCTCGAGGTAAAGGTCAGTCTGAAAGCACCGGCTTGGAGTCTAAGGAAACTGTTTCACCAGCGTTTCCTCTAGTTCGGAAAATTTCTCCTTGCCCTATGGAAACTTCGACAACACTGTTAAATTCTACCCGGTCGTCATCCGCTGGCAATGCTGTCGCTTCATCTCAGTCAATTCCGTCGTCATCCGATGGTAATGTTGCATCTGATGGTAATGTTGCATCTTCCTCTCCCTACATTTCAACTGGCTTTGTTGCTGAATCTAGTTGTCAAAATGCTGACGATACTGTTGGTCTGTCTTGTCCTCCGGGAGTAGTTGACACACGTACTTTGGTTCCTCCGTTTATCTCTAGTAATACTGATCAGTTACCTAGTCTCAGAATTCCGACGAGTAATGTTCATCCGATGGTGACTCGAGCCAAGGCTGGGGTTTTCAAACCCAAAGCAATGGTCGTTGAGGCTACAGAACCGTCTACAATAGATCAAGCTTTTTTGTCTTCTGAGTGGACTGCTGCAGCACAGGCTGAGTATGATGCCCTTATTCACAACTCAACTTGGGAGCTTGTTCCTCTCCCATTAAATCGTAAGGTTAGCGGTTGTAAGTGGTTGTTCAAGACTAAAAGGAATCCGGATGGTACTATTGCTCGGCGAAAAGCCAGATTGGTAGCAAAAGGTTGTTCTCAAATGCCGGGTTGTGATTTTAAAGAAACATTTAGTCCAGTTGTCAAGCCTGCTACTATTCGTGTTATATTGTCTATTGCTGTGTCCAGAGGATGGTCTCTTAGGCAGGTCGATGTGAATAATGCTTTCTTGAACGGGGAATTGGATACTGAAGTTTTTATGCACCAACCACCTGGCTATGTTCAATATGATTCATCTGGTAAGCCACTTGTGTGTCGTCTAAAGAAAGCGTTATATGGTCTGCGTCAGGCACCACGTGCTTGGTTTGAGAAGCTGAAACATTTTCTTGTGTCTATTGGATTTATTGTTTCGAAGTCTGATGCGTCGTTGTTTGTTCGAGTTCAACCTGCCGCTACTCTATATGTCTTGGTATATGTAGATGACATCATAGTCACTGGGAGCTTGACTACCGATATTGATCAGTTTGTTTGCTTGCTCAATGATGAGTTCTCGCTCAAGGACATGGGTAATCTTCACTATTTTCTCGGGATTGAGGTACGTCGAAACATCTTAGGGTGTCTTCATTTATGTCAGACAAAATACATAAGAGATATTCTTGATCGCGCTTCGATGTCTAATGCAAAAGCTGTCCACACACCTATGCTAAGCTCGTCTGTCATATCCAAATACGATGGTGAACCGTTGGCTGATCCGACTGAATATAGAAGTCTTGCCGGGGCACTTCAGTACGTAGTTCTTACTCGTCCTGAAATTGCTTACGCTGTCAATAGGATATGTCAGTTTATGCATAGCCCCACCACTGTTCACATGGCTGCTCTCAAACGCATTTTGCGATATCTCTGTAGTACTATTGAGTATGGAGTTGTCATCAGGCGATCAGATCGTTTATCCTTAAGTGCATATGCCGATGCCAATTGGGGGCTCGATTTTGATGATCGACGATCAACTTCCGGGTTTTGTGTCTATTTTGGCACAACACCTGTTTCTTGGGGGTCAAAGAAACAACAAGTGATTGCTCGGTCTACGGCTGAGGCGGAATACCGAAGTCTTGCGGTAGCTACTAGTGAAGTTACATGGCTTCTCTCGTTACTTCAAGAGTTACAAGTCAAGTCAGATGATACTCCTACTGTTTGGTGTGATAGCTCTGGTGCAGTAGCTATTACAGCTAATCCTGTTTTACACTCTAAGTTCAAGCATGTTGAGTTAGATCTGTTTTTTGTTCGGGAGACAGTTACAGATGGGTCTGTTATCGTCGGGGAAGTTCCGGCTTGTGACCAAGTAGCGGATATTTTTACCAAACCGCTTTCAGCATCTTGTTTTGCGCGTTTTCGTAATCTTCTTTGGGTTTTACCAGCCGAGAAACTGAGTGAATGTTAAAGCATTTAGTCAGGCTGATAGAGTTAGTAAATAATAGAGTTGTTATTCTGTTAGTATTAGCTGTTCAAGCAGTATACTGTTAGCAAAGTCTGCTAGTCAGAAGGTGTTATAAAAGGATAACGTCCTTTATCAAAAAGATCAAGATTGGTTTTCTGTAAATCAAATTAAATCAGTTCTCTCATTTTCTTCAATCTAAGAGTTCAAGTTTTCTTTAGTTTTTTTACCTTAGATTTCTTCACTTGACAAACCGTTAATTTCGCAGGAGATGGTGGATGGCACCGTTCAACAAGTTGAGTACGGGGCCCTCCCAACGGTGTGTTTTTCATGCGGTAAATACGGCCATGTTAAGGAGCTTTGCCCGACGGTTGTGGTGGATCAAACCCGAGAGGAAACGGCAAATGTGGTGGTTGAAGCGCAAGGAGGCGCTGGTGGCAGCTCCGACGCTGATCAGAGGCTGGAGTTCGGCCGGTGGATGCTGGTGGAACGCAAAGCAAGGCGTGGACAGCGCGCGCATCAGGCTAGTGGGGCGGAAAAATCTGGAATTTTTTCATCTGGATCACGTTTTTCGGCGCTTAACCAGGCTGAGGATTTGGGGAGGGATTTGGGGGTGGCGACTGATGTTTTTTCGCAGGAGATAGTGAGGGAGAAAGGGGTTGTCGGTGATGGGGGGTTTAAGTTTACGGTTAATAGGGGAGTTAAAAATAATTTAGGGCCTATTTTGGAAGCAGGCCGTGGGAATGCTTCGGGCCAGGGAGCACTTTTAGAGCCTGCTAAGGAAATTTCTTTGGGCAGCATGGGGGTGACGGATTTGGGCCAAAATTCTAATTTTAGCCTGGACAAATATTTGGGCAAAAGACTTATGGATTTGGCTAATAAAGGTAAAAGTGACGAAGGTAAAAATTTTAAATTAAACACTGATGTTTGTTTTTCTCGCGAACATGCAGGTAATAAGCAGGAAATTTCTAACTCATTTGAAACAGGCAAGGTAGGCGACAACCAAAATGCTTTAAATTTTGGTGTTTCAGATAATATTATTTCTGGTAATTTAGAAAGGGTTAAGGCCCATTTTAATCTAACTTTCAAAGTGTCTGAATTTGGCTTGGTTGGAAAGCTTCCATCCGTATCGAGGTGGTTTGTAGTCATCCTCAGTTTATTCTGACTAAAGTTTGGCTAATGTCCACTTGACGTCCGTTTTTTATTTCTTTCATTTATGCCAGTTCCAATCGGCAAAAACGTAAAGATCTTTGGGATGCTTTGAGATCTTCGATTCCATCGAGTCATATTCCTTGGATTGTCATTGGTGATTTCAACGCAATTCTATCTTCTTCAGAAAAGTTTGGTGGTATTACTAATGGAGGGAGATGTCCTCAGTTTGGAGATTTTGTAGAGAAAGCCGAGTTGCATGATTTGGGTTTTAGAGGACCTCCTTTTACTTGGCATAGAGGCGCGCTGTTTGAAAGATTAGATCGTGTGTTGGGTAATGGAGCATGAATTAGTAATTTCCCTAATAATTTGGTCACTCACCTACCAAAAATCAAATTTGATCATCGCCCTCTTCTTCTTAATCAAAATCAAGAGATTATTTTGCCGAGAGGGAAACCCTTTCGGTTCTTGGCCTATTGGACTGAACATCCTGCTTTTAATGATTTTATGGATGATAATTGGGTTTTTTTTGTAACTTTACTATCGTTTCGACTTTCGGTTGTTCTTGCCGATAATCCATTTCATTTTCTTTTAGTGTGGATTGTGCATGCTTAAGCGTTTCGGTTTAGTTCAATGCTGGAATTGTAAGTATTCCCTGTTTAATTTCCTTAAATGTTTTATGTGAAGTAAGTGTGGGCTCGTTGTGGAGATTTTTGTTTAATTGAATTTGGATTTGGTTAGCTGTGAATCATGAGATGAATGCTCCTTTGGGTTCGTAAGTGCGTTTAATTCTCTATCGCTAAGGGTGCTGGATTTACATATGTGGTGTTAGCATCAAAACTAACCAGGTGTGTAATGAAAACGCGAGAAAACAACAATCAACAAAGTTGAAATTGCGACTGTCGATGCCACACGACCAGCCTAGCCATGTGAGTCACACGGTCTGAGCTATTTTGGCCGAATGGCCCTCATGGGCGTGTGTTGGATTGTGTGGACCACACGGGTTGGGTCATGTGGGCCCCATTTCTGAAATTTTTTACCTAGGCCTATTTGACTTTGAAATTCGTAAATAGACCTCCTGTGGTGATCGTTTGGCTTAAAAATGACTTTGAAATGTGAAATATGATATTTTTCTAATGTATGTGATAGGGATATTATTTGCGTTTCAATTACAGAAATGTTTAAAATGTGAAATTCATATATGGTTTATGATCTAATAATTTTGTTAGTATGTTCTGATGTGAAAAATATATGACATATGAGCATATGATGTATGTTAGTATTTGCAAGTGCATTAGGGTAGGATATGATACGTGATGGAGGAAGTGTGATTCTAGCAGTATTACTGCACCTTCTGGTGATGTATCCGCAATATTTGTTCTGGCAGCTTGACTGCAATTATAGTGGCTCGACCACATATATATGATTCTGGTGATTTATTGCAACACTTTTATCTGGCAGCTCAGTTGCACTTATATGAGTGGCATACTACTACGACTAGGTGTGATAGGATGGGTGGACTCTTGGAGTCCTAATTTGTATGATTGGTTGGATGGAGATAGTGTGTAACGGATGGGGTTAGGATCTATGTTTGCATCTGTATCTGAATCCATATATGCATCTGCATTTGATTATGAGTATACATCTGATACTGTATATGAGAACATGTCTGAATCTGTATATGAAAACGTATCTGGTTGTGTTTGTGTTTCTAATTTTTTTTTTTTTTGCTTGGATGTGTTACACACTGGGCTTCTAGCTCACTCGATTGTTTAATATGTTTTAGGTGTTCTTCAGACTTAGGATCAGACGGAGTGTGTGAGCTCGGATTGATTTTTTGGTTAAGTAAATAAATTGATTTATATTAGTTTATTTTTGATCTTTTGGTTTGTAAATTTGTTTTATGGTTTCTGTTCGTTTACGTCAGATTTTGGTATTTTTAACGTAAAACGATGATAACGTACGATTTATCAAATTAGAAAATGATTTTCAAAATTAAAATTTGCTACCACATAATTTGATGGTTTTACTGTGATATAAAACTATAAAAGTATTAGTTTTTTTTTTTAAATATGTAAGATCTTTGCCATATTAATAATTTCAAATCGTGCACTGGAATTAGAAGCTTTCAAACAAGATCAGGTTAAGATTTTTCTGTAAAATATGTTCTGTGTGTAATTTTCCAAAAATAATGTATATGTGTTTTGCTTAAAGTTAATATTTTCAGAACTTATGATTTCTAAAGTAGGATTAAAACTTCTAAGATTTTAAATAAACTAATTATAATTTCTCTAGATTTAGCTGTAATGCCTAAGCAGAGTGTAAGGTATTACGAGGATATAATTGTAACGGGGGGAGATGGGAAAAGAGAGAAAGTGAGAGTTTTAGTTTAAAAGTTAGAACGGGAGAGTAGAAAATCTTTGTTCGGATAAATGTGGAGGGAACCATTTTGTATATAATTATAATTTAATGCGCTAATTTCTTTTGTTTTTATCTTTTTCAACCCTTACCTTTTTTAATTGTTCGATCTCATCCCAAAATAAGATTAAAATACATATATAAGGGTGAAAGTATTTGAGAAGTCCTTATATTATAAGGACTAATTTAATAATAGATAAACTAATTTGATACAATCTATATTATAAGCACTTCCCAAATACCTTAAACCATGATGTATGTGAAATGTCTTAAAAAAATTGCAATTAAGCACATGTAAGTTGTTGCACCATATCTATTTAAAAAATTGATGTTTGAGAACCTTAATTTTTGTATTTTCTTTTTTAAGGACAGGATTTTTTAACCTCACTTTTTGAAGAAATAAATCATGCACTAACTAGTGGACCAAGTGGTAGAATGCTACATTTATTATGAAATTAATAATTTTTTATATTTGTTTTTAAAGAAAAAGGAAAATATAATATTTAGGTAAAAAAAGCTTAGACTCTTGTAAATTCATATATTATAATACAATAATATCACTTTATGAAAAGGCAAAATTATTTATTCAATAAAAATATAATAATACGATATCGTTTGATTCATTAACTGCTAATTGTATAACATTAAATAAAATTCTTAAATTAATTATAAGAATAAAAAAATAGGTCCAAACCATAATTGAAAAAGAAAATATATAATGCATTGAATAAGACGGCTTCAACCCATCATTTTCTTTGTCTCTTATCTATTTTATGTCAACTATAATTTAGACCACCCATTTTAAAATTAGCCATATTATTTTAACTTGTGAATTAAATTTTACTATTAATTCATAAATTATTTTTTATATTTTTATATTTTAATTAGTTGTTTTTAGTATTTATTAAAATGACAATTGTTAAATTTATTAAGTTAAATTTAATTATTTTCAAAATTTTATACAACAAATATATTATTACGTGTTATGCCTTGTCAACTTAATATGTAGACATAATACTTTCAAGAAAAGACCATATTATTTTAATTAATGAATTAAATGGTAGAATGTTGAGATTTCAAAGTTTGAAACCAAACTTGAAAAGAAAATCAATCATATAGCAGAACCAAACTATATAGCGCAAGTGCAGGCAACATAAGTTGATTCGGATTGCCCTCAAAACTCTTTTATTTCCTAAGTACTCTATAAAGCATTGAAGAGTAAGTAGATCTATTTTGATTTTGGTTAGAAAGAATTGTCAGTTGCTGGCACAGCTCAATCACTGGAGCATTTCATATATTTTTAGAATGGATAATCAGAAGGTTGATACTTTGGCCAAGCTAGCACATGAGGATAGACATGATTTGAAAGTTTTTGTAACATCCCCGTTAAAGAGATCGGGTTAATTTATGTAGTCTATATGTATCTCTTTTTCTTTATCACCAAAAAAAAAAAAATTTCTTCAATGGTTACTGCACAAATTAGCAAAAGAAAATGATAAATGAAGTAAGTAACTTCAATTTACAAAATATGGTATTGATGAGACCAAAAAGCTTGTTCTACATTGGCAAAGGAGGCTGTAGTTGGAGAGTAAATATTCCAACCTGTAGCGATATGAGCAATCTATGCCAATGGGCACCAATTTTATGTAACAAATATATTATTATGTGTAATTTCATGCCAATTTAAATATGAAGACATAATATTTACAAGAAAAGTCATGTTATTTTAATTAATAAATTAAATGGTATAGCACTGAAATTTCAAGATTTAGACATAATAGATTTAACTGCTATTGTTTTAGTTAAAATTAAATTTTTATAATTTGAAATTTATACCAAAGTAGAGTAGGTGGGCTCTATCTATACTTTACGCATAAAATATGGACTATTATAAAATTTAACCTAATTTATACTTTTATTTAGGTTATTTAAACATTTTTATTAGAAAAAAAGAATCAAGTTGAAAAAAAGTGTTAAAAAAGCGCAGTATGATAAAACATATACATTAAATAATAAAAATTAGAGTTATAACAAATAGTGAAATAATATTTCTCAAGATTAAATGAATGAAATTTGAAAAAGAAATATTAAATAAATGAAAATTTTAAAAAGAAGAAAAATAATTCTTAAGATTAAATGGATGAAAATTTGAAAAAGAAAAAAATTCTGCAATAAAAATTCTGAAAAAAAAAATTCAAATAAAGTAATTTTATTAATCACACAATTTTTTAGAAATTGCAAACGTATAGATTTTCTTGACATATTGATTGCCAATTTTATTTTGCTATTACCGCCCTATACTAAAAAAATTAAAATATGTCACAAGTCCTTATGTTATTCAGAAATTTAAAATTTAGTTCATATCTTCTTACTTTTAAGAATTTTATCCCACTACTTTTTAGGTTTTAAAATTCAAGTCCAACTGTTTACCTTGTTGAAATCATTTTATTAATCTAGGTTCATTAAAACATCATATTTATTATTTCAAAACGTAGCACCAATAAATTCAACAAAAAAAAAAGTAACATTGTTAACAATTTAACCTAAATTTTAAAATCTGTAAAGTAAAAGAATTAAATTCTTGTAAATAAAAGTATAGGGACTAAATTTTAAATTTATGAAGAGTACAATGACTTATGGAATATTTTAACCTAAAAAAGGTAAACTACATTACTAGTCACCTAACTATTTTTTTTCCTTTTTTGGTCACTTAATGATGAAAAAGTACAAAATATCCCCCAATTATTAGTAAATTTTATAATTGGGTGAAAAAAAATTACTAATAATTAAGTGATCAAAAAGGAAAAGAAAAATGGATGGATAACTACTAATGTAGTTTATCCAAATAAAAAATTAACGGCGTCAAATAGGAAACGAGGGAAACAAATTTAAAACAAAGATAGACAGAAAGATTTACTTAACGGTGTTGCTTCTTCTTCTTCTTCTTCTTCAGAAGCTAACACTGCATCTACTAATAGTATTTTCTCCGACCAAAACGCCGTCGCTTTGTTTCCCAAATGTAATATAAGCCAGGCACCTTTCATCAATATGATACCTCCCAGTTACCAAAGTTCCAACTTTCCATCTCAACCGCCCATCAATCTTGATCTCCCAAAAAAACACTCCCGGCCATCTGTTCAGCACCCAATGCGACGGAATATTCCGGTGAGGTCGGTGCCATAGTACCATATATTATAGGTGACCAAAGATTGACCTCATTATGGTCTTGGTACGTTTGTGGAAATCGAGTCCGAAATGTTATTTCTTGGCTACGGTAAGAAGCGTAAACGTCGAGCGAGATACCTTAACCCATGATGTATGTGAAATGTTTTAAAAAAATTGCAATTAAGCCCATGTAAGTTGTTGCACCATATCAATTTAAAAAATTGATGTTTACGAACCTTAATTTCTGTATTTTCTTTTTAAGAAAAGGATTTTTTAGCCTCACTTTTTGAATAAATAAATCATGCACTAACTACTGGACCAAGTGGTAGAATGCTACATTTATTATGAAATTAATAATTTTTTATATTTGTTTTTAAAGAAAAAGGAAAATACAATATTTAGGTAAAAAAAAGCTTAGATTCTTGTAAATTCTTATATTATAATACAATAATATCACTTTATGAAAAGGCAAAATTATTTGTTTAATAAAAATATAATAATACGATATCGTTTGATTCATTAACTGTTAATTGTATAACATTAAATAAAATTCTTAAATTAATTATAAGAATAAAAAAATAGGTCCAAACCATAATTGAAAAAGAAAATATATAATGCATTGAATAAGACGGCTTCAACCCATCATTTTCTTTGTCTCTTATCTATTTTATGTCAACTATAATTTAGACCACCCATTTTAAAATTAGCCATTATTTTAACTTATGAATTAAATTTTACTATTAATTCATAAATTATTTTTTTAATTTTTATATTTTAATTAATTATTTTTAGTATTTATTAAAATATTTATTGTTAAATTTATCAAGTTAAATTCAATTATTTTCAAAATTTTATACAACAAATATATTATTACGTGTTATGCCTTACCAACTTAATACGTAAACATAATACTTGCAAAAAAACGATTTTATTTTAATTAATGAATTAAATGGTACAATATTGAAATTTTAAAGTTCGAGAAATTGAATGATTAAAAAATATTAAATTAAAAAAATGAAAACTGAACCCCAACTTATGCATAGTTTGAGACCGATAGCAAGTTTAGACATAACAAATTTAACTATTATCGTTTTAACCAAGATTGAAATTTTATAATTCAAAATGTATATTAAATAAGAGCACGTAAACTAAATCTATACTTTACACATAAAATATGTTGAAAAAAAGTGTTAAAAAGGCAGTACGATGAAACATATACATTAAATTATTACATGGAAATGTAACTTTTTTTAATCTCTAAATTGTGTTGCTCGATAGAAATAAAGTTAAATTCTGCTATAAAAAATTGTGAAAAAAATTAATCAAAATAAAGTATAATGTATGGGAAAATTATTTTATTAATCACACAATTTTTTAGAAATTGCATACATCTAGATTTTGTTCACATATTAATTGCCATTTTTCTTTTGCTATTTCCCCATTTACTATAGCAAAATTAAAATCCCCTTAATACTCTTCGTAAATTTGAAATTTAGTCTGTATAATTTTATTTTTAAAAATTTAGTCCCTTTACCTTTTAAATTTCAAAATTCAAGTCCAATTGTTAACACTGTTCAAATTAATTTACTAATTCAGGTTCATTAAAATGTCAAATTCTTAGTTATATGGCTAGCAAGTGAGTATTTTTTTATTTCAAAATATCACACCAACAAACTCAACAAAAAAAGTAACAATGTTAACATTTTGACCTAAATTTTGAAATCTGAAAGGTAAAATAACTAAATTCTTGTAAATAAAAGTAAATGGACTAAATTCCAAATTTATGAAGAGTACAAGGACTTATGGCATATTTTAACCTAAAAAGGGTAAACTACATTAGTAGTTACCAAACTATTTTTTGTTTTGTTTTTTGGTCACTCAATTATGAAAAATTACAAAATCATCACCAAACTATTAGTAAATTTCATAGTTGGGTGAAAAAAAAAAACTTACTAATAATTGGGTGATCATTTTGTAACTTTTCATAGTTGAGTGACCAAAAAAGAAAAGAAAAATAGATGGATGACTAGTAATGTAATTTACCCAAATAAAAATTTAACGGCGTCAAATAGAAAACGAGGTAACAAATTTAAAACAAAGATAAACAAAACCATATACTTTACGGCGTTACTTTGCTTCTTCTTCTTCTTCTTCACAAGCTAACACTGCATCTACTATAGAACTGAAACTTAACAGCATTTTCTCCGACCAAAATGCCGTCGCTTTGTTCTCCAAACGTAATATAAGCCGGACACCTTACATGAATATGATACCTCCCAGTTACAAAAGTCCCCACCTTCCATCTCAACCTTCCATCAATCTTGATCACCAAAAAAACACACCCGGCCATCTGTTCAGCGCCCAATGCGACGGAATATTCCGGTGAGATCGGTACCATAGTACCACATATTATAGGTGACCAAATATTGACGTCATTATGGCCTTGGTACGTTGGTGGGAATCGAGTCCGGAGTGTTATTTCTTGGTTCCGGTAAGTAGCGTAAACGTCGAGCCGGTCGTAATAAATACCGATATCGTCGTTTGGGTTTTGTGAACGGACGGTGATTTGAAAGTTTGAAGTGAGGAAGTTGACGGTGGTGGCGTTGAAGGCGTAGACGGTGGTGTCGAGGAGAGTGAAGTTGGGTTTGCTAGGACGAAGGATTGCCCATATGAGTAAAATTGTGATGAGAATGAGGAGGAGGAGGATTAGAATACAAGCGATGACTCGACGGAATTTTCCCCGGGGGGATTTGTGGTGGCCGCCACAGTCTTTGCTACCGGACATGGTGGATTTGGAAGTTATTGGATTTCTTTTTGGTGATTGTGTGAGGATTTAGTGATGGAATAGTATTTAGTGTGTGTTATTAGCTTCTTGCAAAAATATATGTTTAATAAATTAAAAAAATATATATTATAGATTTGTAGGGGAAAGTATCGTGAATGTTTTTATGTTACATTTAAAAAACGTGTAATTTAATTCTTGTTGGTTAAAGGTATTTAAATCGAATCTCGATTTCAAAAATTAAATAGTTAAATGAAAAATAAAATAGTTAAACAATTATTAATGTAATTTATTTAAAGAAATAAATTATTTAACGTATTATATATCAGTAGGTAAAAGTAATATGGATGTTTTTCTATTAAAAGTCAGATTACATTTTGTCACTTTTACTTAAAAAATAAGTAAATTAGTTTATGTATGTTAGATCAAAGAGCAAACTATTCTTTTTGTTAAAATTGTATTCACTTGTACTGTTAAAAACGAGAATTTGTATTTTAGCATGAGGTATACATGAAATGTTATGTGTCATTGTTTAGTTATTCCGTTAGCCATTCTAATTTTTAAAAGTACAATTGGATGAAATTTTTAATAGAAAGAATCATTTTGCTATTTGATCTAACATACAAGGATTAATTTGTTATTTTTTGAGTAGAGAAAGCAAAATGTAATTTACTATGAAACTTTATCGTATATAAATTGTTAATGAAATATATAATGTAAAGTTTTTATAAATTTAATGATAAAATCTTTAATTATTTTATATGTATTTATTGTTGTATCTTACTTTAGTTTAATGGATATATTAACATATTTAATAAGTTATTTTGTGTTCATTTATTAGTATAATTATTTGATAATTTTACAAGTAAAGGATAACAATTATATTCCAATAAATGTTATAAAAAGAAAATAATACTTAATCTCGATTATTAAATTTAAAAAAAAAACTCCATTATTATATGATTTTTGATAGAAAAACATAAAACACCATACGTATGCATAAATTAGTTAATATTAATAAAAAAAGAAAAAAATGCTTATTTATATGTGTAAATTATAAAAATAGTCCCTTTTGTTTGTCTCCCATTACATTTTAGTCACTTATATTTGAAATGTTACGTTTTAGTCACTTATATTATCATTTTGTTACGAAGTGGCCACTCTACCGTTAAACTCTGTTACCTCCCTAACGGCAGTCCTACATGGCAGCCTAAATGGGTTTTAAATACCAACTTGGTTGTTTAGTTGTTGGGATGAAAATAAGTTTTTAATTAAATAAATTTAATTTGTACTACCATGTATGATATCTAAGTTGACATTTAAAACTCATTTGGACTGCCACGTAGGGCTGTCGTTAGGGAGATAACGGAGCTTAACGGTAAAGTGATCATTTCATAACAAAACGATAACATAAGTGACTAAAACGTAATATTTCAAACATAAATAACTAAAATGTAATCTAAGACAAATAAAAGTGGCTACTTTATAATTTACCCTATTTATATTTTTCTGAAGACTTCGAATATATGATGGTTGATGTTTTGGTTAGATGAGCAAATACATGGAAACCACAGCTTTAGAGAGATATACATCTCTCAAATTTATTGGTCTTCCTCTTTTGTATTATCCTTTTATTATATTATTTTCAATTTTCTATTAAAATATTTTTAAAAAATAAAAATAGAGAAATTATAATGTGAAAATCGAGAATTATAAATATTTGATTTTGTTTTGACTTGTATGAAAAGATGGTTAAAATTTTATTTTAGATTAACGATTTAATAATAGAATTTAACAATGTTATTCAACTGGATTAATTACTAAATTTTTATATAGTAAGAAATAAAATTATGATAAATTAAAAAAAAGGGGATTAATTATTGAATTTTCTCGTGTAGTTGCTAAAAAAGGCCACACCGATTGGCTTTTTACAATTTAGTGCCACTTGCATCTATTCACAAAAAATGAATGGTTGAAAGGTTTAAAAGCATATCCAACCAAAACCCAACATTTCGGTGATGCTTGGTGATGCCCACATGGTCATTAAAGTTGATACATGGTCATTAAAGTTGATCTTGAGTGGTGTCATTAACACCCCTCTTCAGTTTGTTAACCCCTTCGTCAAGCTTGATGACTCTATGTCTTTAACTTTGAACCTATATTTGTTGGCTGCTCTGGTTCTCTGTTTTCTGCTCTGTTTTCCCTGCCCAAAATTTGTACAGGGAGAAAGTCCATTACAGGGAGTTTTATTGGGAGCAGGAATCTGTATAGAGAAAAAATTGACCTCAATGATTGAGGTGGTTAAGATGGATGATATGAACACAGCAACGGTGAAGGTGGGGTTAGTTTGGTTCCGATATGTCCACTAAAAATTTGGTAGTGGGTGATGATTATGTTGAGAGCCAAACATCACCTAATTCTCTCTACATCATATGTTCTGATTTTCATTATATATTTTCAACCTACGCCTACCATAATACTTCCCATTCTAATTTCCTTTTTAATTTTTTATTTTAAAAAAAAATCTTTAAACAGTAAATTTAGTTATGCATTGCTTTATTTATTGCCGACAATATCGAAAATATCATGAAATTTATGTATAAACTCTTGTTCAATTTTGGGTTGTACAAGATTTCGTAAAACAATTGAATCCAAGTGAATTTCTTGAGTAGATCGGGCTTGGGTATTTTAATGATTTAGTTGAAAGAGTATGAATATTGGGGTATGGAATGTAAAATGCATGATTTAATGCATGATTTAGCTGAATCAGTAGCAGGAAGGAGAGTAGTGATGCAGATTCAAATAAAATTACAAGTAAAGTTGGTGAAATATGTCCCAACATATCAATCATCCTTCATTAATTCCTTCTTGTTACAGTTTCCAAACAAGAGAGTTCGAAATTTGAATGATGAAACTTTGGATTTTATAATTTCAACCGTGTATTAAAACTATATAGTTTAAATCTTAAAATGATTCCATGTTCCATTCACAAGTTGAAACGAAAAAATATATTGTTGTCTTTCGATGTTCGATATAGTATTTTGACACAGGATAACATAAATGATCATCCTACATTATTTTTCAACTTTGTTAATCTATATGTAAAAATTGAAACCATATCATTCAAATTAGTGTTTAACTATTTTCAAAGTTTGAGATAAAATTTCACGTTTTTTCAACATTAATTTCATTATAAATTTTTATAACTTAAGATAACAAATTTCAGTATATTCAAATCAACGTTCTCCAATATTAATAATTTAATTGATATCGTTGATATTACAACAATTAATAGAATGTTGATTTCAATAATACTAGAATCACAGTTAAAAGTGTGAATTATAATTCCGACCCAACCTTAATTGAAAAGTTTGCACAACTTGCTCTTCTCTATTATCAAGAAATAGACATTAAAAGCTGCACAATTTATAAATAAGAGCAAGACAATGATATTTTTATTTAATTATTATTTAAGGATAGGTGATATTAGAAAAAAAAAAGAAGACTATTTTGTTGTTAAAAATAGTCAACAGAGTTGCTTCCTAACCATTTGGATGGAGATCCTATTAATTGTTTAACTTGAATGTATTATCTTATCTGAAAACTTTTTTTATCAAAAATAAATTTTATATTAAGTATGCCTTGTAGAAGACTAATATTTGAACATATTTTAGAACATATTTTAATCTTTAAATTTTTATTTTATAATTTAATACAAATAAAAAAACCATCCTAATACGAAGCACAGATAAACTATACTAATAAACAATAATTACAAGTCAACATATAACATCAGCAGTTACCAAGTGTCCGTATAAACATTTGAAATTATCTTATGTTATCATACATATCTAGATGATAATGTTAAAATAATATTTAACTTATAATAAAGAATATTTCACCATGACAACTCATAAGCACCATAAATATTAAAATAAAGTTTCACTAACAAATCAAAATCATCAACCACACTTACAATAAACAAATACATGTAAGATTTTAGCTGCCCAAATTAAGTTTTTGACTCAATTTAAGGTGAGTGATTGATAATATTTATTTTTTTAAAAGACAATATTTACTTTAATAGTAAATTAAGTTTTAGGGCACTAATATTATAGTCATTGATATATATATATATATATTAATTTAATCACTAGTTAATTCTTTCATTAAAATAGAATCTCCTATATTAATTTGATGATTAAAAATATTTATCGTCTCAAATATAATTAGGATTTATAATACACAATTCTATTACAGGATGGAATGAAGGTTAAATACAGAAATTGAAAACTGCTCAAAATTTTTTAATAAACCAAGAAAATGAGATTTTATTTAATTATTACTTGGGGGTGGGTGGTGACATCTATAAAATACCATGGACTCTACCTATGTATTGCACTTCATCTTGTTCGAATCATTTCACTTTTCCTACTGCAATAGTCAAACACTTTCCCTTGATTTTGGGTTCAACCATCAATGGCCGAAGCAATTGCTTTTGACATAGCCGGAGGGCTCGCTAGTAAGTTGGGCTCCCTTGCTCTCTCTCAAATCGGACTATGGTGGAATTTCAAAGATGACATTGAGGACCTCAAAAACACCATCTCCACAATCAAAGCTGTCCTTCTTGATGCCGAAGAACAATCCATGACCAGCAACCTCGTCAAAAATTGGCTTGAAAAGCTGAAAGATGCACTTTATGATGCTGATGACTTGCTCGATGATTTCTCTACCGAAGCTTTGCGAAAAGATCTACTCAATGGGAACAAGCTGACAAAAGAGGTACGCCTTTTCTTTTCAAGCTCAAACCAGTTTGTTTATGGTCTCAAAATGGGACGTCAAATTAAGGCCATTAAGGCGAGGTTAACTTCCATTGGAAGTGAGGCCAAGATGTTCAACTTGGTAGAGCGTGATCGTCTCGTGGAAACCTCTTTCATGTCTAAAAAGAGGCAGCGAACGCACTCTTATGTGCTTAAAGATGAAATAATAGGGAGGGAAGATGATAAAGCAGCTCTCCTAAAACTCGTATTAGAGT
The DNA here is from genome assembly GCA_005393395.2 of Gossypium australe. Taxonomy (NCBI): domain Eukaryota; kingdom Viridiplantae; phylum Streptophyta; class Magnoliopsida; order Malvales; family Malvaceae; genus Gossypium; species Gossypium australe. The sequence goes on along the minus strand of CM016624.1, from coordinate 143,198,462 downwards.
TTCAAAGTGAAGAGAATGTTTGTATCATTCCAATTGTGGGGTTTGGAGGGTTAGGGAAGACCGCGCTGGCACAGTTTATTTATGGCATGGTCAAAGATCATTTTGAGTTGAGGATGTGGGTGTGTGTTTCAAATATTTTTGATTTGAAAATAATAGTGAAAAGCATTATCAAATCTGTAGCTAACCATGCACCTGATCAAAATCTCGAAATGGATCAACTGCAAAAACAACTTCGACATGAAATTCATGGGAAAAAGTATTTACTTGTTTTGGATGATATTTGGAATGAAGAGTGGGAACAATGGGTTAGCTTAAAGAAGTTATTAATGGCTGGGGCTAAAGGGAGTAGGATAATAGTAACTACTCGCTCTTTAAGGGTAGCAAAGATTACTAGTAAATGTCAACCCCATGTTTTAAAAGGCTTGTCTGATGATGATGCTTGGTCTTTGTTCAAAGAGATAGCATTTGAGCAAAGATCTACAGATTCAACAAGTTCAGAGTTTGTGGAAATAGGAAAGCAGATTTTGGAAAGGTGTGGTGGAGTTCCCTTAGTCATAAGGACGATAGCTGGTACATTATCTTTCAAAAATTCTAAAAAAGATTGGCTTTCTTTTAAAGATAATGAACTTGCTAGAATATCTCAGAACGGAGGTGAAATTCTACCTACACTTAAGTTGAGTTATGATCATCTCCCATCTCATTTGAAACATTGTTTTGCTTATTGTCGATTGTATCCAAAAGATCATAAAATTGACGTACGAACACTTGTTCAATTTTGGATTGCACAAGGTTTCGTAAAGCAATCAAATCCAAGTCAACCTCTTGAAGAGATTGGGTTGGGGTATTTTAAAGATTTGGTTGAAAGAAGTTTCTTTCAAGAGGTAGAAGATGATGAAACCTGGTTTACAACATGTAAAATGCATGATTTAATGCATGATCTAGCTGAATTAGTAGCAGGGACAGAGAGTAGTTTTGTAGATTCAAATTCAAGTGCAATTGAGGTTAGTGAGAAATGTCGTCATGTATCAATTAGTCCTTTATTAATGCCTTTGATTAAGGGAAAGAAGTTGCGAACTTTACTTTGTTTTCCAAAAGAGAGCGAGCAAAGCCAAATTATGAGGGAGGACGAAACATGGGATTTAATAATTTCAAGATGTAGATGCTTGCGGGTATTAAAGTTGAATAATTTAAATCTTTATACAGTTCCACGTTCTATTCATAAATTGAAACATTTGAGGTATCTAGATATTTCCGACAATCCCAATCTTAAGATCCTCCCAAAGAGTATTTGCAATATGCAAAATTTGCATGCTCTGAAACTTGATTGGTGTGTTCGGCTTGAAGAATTGCCAAAAAAGATTGAAAAATTGGTGAATATTTCCCATATAGGGTGTGTTTATTGTTATGGCTTAACTCATATGCCGCGTGGAATAGGGAAGTTGACTTCCCTTGAGATGTTAAGCAGGTTTGTTGTGGACAAAGATGGCTCCCATGGTGGAGCAGATCTAAGTGAATTGAGTGGGCTTATCAACTTAAAGGGAGAGCTAACAATAAGTAATTTGGGATTTGTAAAAAATGCAAAAGAGATGTTTAGGGCTGCTAATTTAAAAGAGAAGCAACATTTGGGAGCATTGGTTTTAGAATGGGGCGATGGCAACAATGATGATGAAAAGTCACTTGAAGACCTCCAGCCCCATCCAAATCTGAAGATGTTGAAGGTGGGCGGGTGGAGGGGTGATGCCAAGTTTCCAAGTTGGCTTTCTTTGCTTACAAAACTCGTTGATATTGCCATATGGGGTCCGAGTAATTTCAAACATCTCCCATCCTTTGCTCAATTGCCTTGTCTTGAACAGCTGAAGATATCTAATTTAACTGAGCTCGAGTGCATGGAAGATCATGGCCCCAATGGAAGACATGGAGACACAGAATCATTCTTTCCGTCGCTTAAAGTTCTTCGTCTCTGGAACTGCCCGAATATGAAGAGTTGGTGGAGGACGACAAAACCAATCCACGATGATTCCAACGAGGACGACACAACAGTTATAAGAGCATCAACCATGGCATTTCCTTGTCTTTCCTCTCTAGATATTAAATATTGCCCTTTGACTTCGATGCCGCTGTATCCATCACTCAATGTAAAGCTAAAGTTGGTGAATACCAGTTCAAGGCCATTAAAGCAGACCATCAAGATGAGCATCACTAGTACGACCCCATCAACTTCAACCTCTTATCTTCCTCTTTCCAAATTGAAATCTTTCCATGCAGGCAACATTGAGGGCCTGGACACTCACATGCTAGATGATTGCTTGCAAAATATGACTTCCCTTGAACGCTGTACTATTGATTCTTGTCATTTGCTAGAGTCTTTATCTGGGTGGCAGCAACATCTCATCGGCCTCAAAACTTTAATAATAAAAGATTGCAAGGAGCTTGATTTAGAGGGCATGCAATGGGAACCCCTTAAGAATCTCTCTTGTTTGGTGATTGATAATATTCCAAAGCTCGTGTCTCTCCCAATCGGGCTTCAACATCTTGTTCAATTGAAATCATTAGAAATCCGTAATTGCAGTGGATTAAGGTCACTCTTCCCCGTGTTCGAACATCTAACTTCCCTTGAAGAGTTTTCAATAAGGAATTGCAATGAGCTGGAGTTATCTGCAGCTGGCATGCAAATATTCCAGGATTATACAAGCTTACGTGCTCTATGGCTGGAAACCATTCCGAAGTGTCAGCATCTTCCAGAGTGGCTTCAACATCTAACAAATCTGCAACTGCTTTATCTCGTTGATTTGCCCAATTTAACATCGCTTCCGGACGAGATGCGTTGCCTAACCAGTTTGGAAGAGTTATGCATACGACAAACTCCCCAATTGGAGGAAAGATGTCGGAAGGACATTGGGGCCGATTGGCATAAGATTGCTCATATAGCTACAGGTTGGTATATTTACATATTTTATAAATTGAAATTACTTGGTTACTCCTATTGGTGCAATTTTTTATTTATCATTTACCATTTATCATTGTCTTTTGCTAATTTGTGCAGTGACCATGGAAGACTTTTAGTAAAAGCAATTTGGAAATTTCAAGAATTTAAATGCAGAAAAATGAGGAGGTAATTTATCTAATTGCTTTGCAGTTTTAAATCATAATAATCTCACCATTGCAATGATCTGACGAAGTCCTCTTGTGTATACACATTTGAAATCGCAGCTTATACCAAATACTGTGATCACTAAAATAGTTAGAAGAGCAACACTAACAAGGAATGACGGGTACTTCACACCACTCGTTTCTTTTCTTATATTTTCTATGATAAGTTTATGTCAAATTTAGCTATCAGACCCTTACTTTGTGTAAATTGAGATTTAGTACTTGTACTTTAATTTAATCAATTTTAATCATTGTACTTTTTGAATTTTAAATTTTTTATCCTGATCAAATGGTAGCAATTAAATCTGTTTTGTTAAATTATGCTATTAGTCATGTATTATGAATAAAGTTATAAATTTAGTTCATATTCTCTAACTGGATCATTCTTAGTTGTTATATTTTTTGAATGTCGAAATTTTAATTTTAAAGCAAATGACAATCGTTAAATCTATTAATTATTTTTTTTGTGAGTAATATGTGAAAGTAACAAGCTGACATATATGAAATAATATAAGACTGATGATGGTAAGCATCTTAATAAATAAAAGTTAATTTGGCATGCAAAAGGTTTTGAGGTGTAAACACTAATGGGAATCTGAATGTTACTATTATAGAATGATGATGAAGCCCAATGTTTGGCCCTATCTTAAATTTTGTGTTTGGCCACCATTAGTGCACAAAATACGGGGTTATGTTTTCAGTTACACTAAGTCTTTCTTCTACCTTCCGACAGTGCTCAGTCTAATCGAGATCAATTTTATCTTATTGTATATTGACATTTATAATTTCCAAGTTCTTGTTGCTATGTAGAGGGAATTGATGTGCTAGAATTCTCCTTAGCTCACCAACAAACGCCCCTGCCATGCCCATGTTCTTCCTTTCTTTCGAGGATTGCAGTATCTCGTCACATCGAATGCCGAAGGAAGAGCCTTTTGTTTAAACGTCTAGGAGGGGGTTATTAATAAAGAATACTTAATTAAGGGACTGTCTTTCATCATGAATTTTGGGCAGTTTTCAATATCTGTTTCTTGATGATGCAATGAATAAAGAAACAAAAAGTTGTGCAGACTTTGTGTTTATATATTTCATTTCAATAGTGTTGAAAGGTGGCCACAATGCAGCAGCATGCAAGTAACCCAGCCATAATGCAGCAGCATGCAAGTGACCAAGCAGTCCAGTAGCAGCAAGCTATTGACTTTTGTAACATTTGACTTTTATTAGTCTGATTGTAACTTTTTGATTAGCTAAGAATCAGACAAGTACTTAGCTGATTTAGTAGCTTTTAGGTTATCATTAAGCTGATTTTACAACTTGGACACTAGTGCAAGTTAAGTTTGTTTTCTTTCAATGTAATAGAACCATACAAGTTATTTTTTCTGGATGAAGTAGTGGGGTTTTTTACCAAAATATTACAAAAAAAAAAAAAACCAAAATATCCAAATTGGGGTGCATTTTTCAGAATTTACCAAACTGGTATAGAGAGGGTGGTGCCGCCTGTCGTAGAGGCGCGACCACCCTCTGTAAACCTATCTTTTTGAATTGAAATTTAAAAAAAAACTCTAAAAACGAAAAAAAAACTGACACACACTAGTGCAGCCTCTGCCACAGGAGGCACTGAAGGTGCCCTTGGCAGAGGCGGCACCACTTTGTTACTTCAGGTTGTGGCTGGCCTTGGGGACCTTATAATGGTCCCCAAAATGAATTTGAAGCAGAATCTGTGAGAAAAGAAAAGGAAGAAGAAGAAGAAGAAGAAGCAGCAGCATACCCCAGCGTCGGAAAAAGGAAGAGAAAGGAGGAGGAGAAAGAAGAAAAAAAGAAGAAAAAAAAAGAAGGGAAAAATAATAGAAGTATGTATATTTTTTTTAAATATGAATGATTATTTTGTTATTATTATTTTGTTGATTATTGTTAGTTTAGGTTAGGTTAGGTTAGTTTAGTAACTAGTTGTATTATTTGATTAGTTTAGTTATTGTTAGTTAGTTTAGTTTAGTTTAGGGTTTAGGTTAGATTAGTAGTTATTGTTAGTTAGTTGTAATATTAGATTAGTTTAGTTTAGGTTAGTTTAGTTATTATGAGTTGTATTTTTAGATTAGTTTAGTTATTGTTAATTTAGTTTAGTTTAGGTCAGTTTAGTAGTTATTGTTAGTTGTATTATTTGATTAGTTTAGTTATTGTTAGTTTAGTTTAGTTATTGTTAGTTTAGATTAGAAAAAGTCTTTAAAAAATTAGATTAGTAAAAAACTTATTATTGTTAATTAGAAACCCTAAAATGATAGTATATTATTAGTAACCCTAAAATAAAAAAATAAATATTATTAGTATATAATATGTTATTATATTAATATGTTAGTTAAAAACCCTATAATAGTAATATATTGTTAGTAGTAGTATAATTAAAATACTAGAATACTATTAATATTTTAGTTAATATGTTAGTTAGTTGGTATATTATTAGTAGACTAATATGCTAGTTAAAAACCCTAAAAATAATATATTATGAGTATATTAATAATATGTTAGTATATTAATATTTTATTTAATAAATATGTAACATAGTTACTTTAGTATATTGTTGTTAATATGTTAATATGTCAGTTAGTTGAAAACCCTAAAAACCTAAAATAATATATACAAGTATAAGTAATATGTTAGTATATTAATATTTTAGTTTGTTAGTATATTGTTGTTAGTATGTGTTATGTTTGTTAAAACCCTAAAAACCCTAAATGATATATACATTAAGTTTTTTATTTAAGAATAGTATATACTGATCGAAAATTTTCTGAGCAATTTTGTTTATTTTTTAACTTTTTTTAACAGATTGAATATTGAAGATGGATGATCAGTTTTTCGTATGCGTTTATTTCGATGGAATCATCTTGACAACAACCGTTGGATGCATATTTGAATGTCAGCAACAAATAGCAATGAGATTTAATAGAAATGTCTCGCTGGATGATATGAAGCAAAGGATAAACGCAAAAATTGTTAGACGGTATGGGAGAACGATCTCGAGAATTTTCTACAAGTTTCCAATTTCGACAGATCCGATCAAATTCACAAAAATGGAGCTTGTAGACAACGAAGATGTGGAGACAATGATCGCTCTTTATTGTGGGAATGGGAGTAACAGAAATGCCCCGATTCACTTATTTGCTGAGTTAGCCGGTATTGAGGCAAATGAAGACACTAATGTATATGGTGAAGAACATGGGGCTCAAGAACCGTGCATGGTGCCTACAATATCGTATGTTGATGCCGAATCGAATATACGTGGGATCAATATCGATCTTAATGTTACACCCGATATTGATGTGGTTGGTGATGATGGACACGACAGTAGTGATCATTGTGAGAAAAAAGTCGATAGTGACAGTGATCCCGATATGGACGATATACCTGATGATATTAACGACGAAGATGTGAATGACGATGAAAATAGTAGCGCGTCTTCGGTCGGGAACCAGATGGGATGTATTACGATACACAATAATCCCGGGCCACATATGTCACTCATAGACCCCGATGCAGCGCGTGTAGCTGAGTTCCCGGAGTACCCTGAAATATATCCTACTCACCGGTTGGCTGTAAATTCTGAGCATAAGTTATTCGTAGGCCAGAGATTCGAAAGTAAAGAAGAGTGCGTATCTACTATTAAATAGTATAGCATGGATATATCAGCGAATTACAAAGTCGTAGTGTCCAAACCGACGATTTATATTGGGGAGTGTTGGAAGGCAACGGAAGGCTGCAGTTGGAGGGTACGAGCTGCATTCATTCAAAATTCACAGATGTGGGAGATACGAAAATTGGTTGGACCACACACATGCAGATCGACACGTATGACAGAAGATCATACGAAGCTTGATTCGAAAACCATCTGTACGTATATCCATCCAATGGTGAAGGACATGCCAACCATTAAAGTATCGGTACTGATTGCTGAAATACAAGCACGATTTCAGTATCGAGTATCATATCAAAAAGCATGGATAGCTAAACAGATAGATGCTATGAGAGCGTACGTACCACGAACTATGATTGAGTTGTAGACACGACTTTATTACGACCCAGATGACCATTTACAGCCGGGGAAAAGAATTTTTCATCGGATGTTTCGGACGTTTAATCCATGTGTGCGGGCATTTCCACACTGCAAGCCGTTTGTACAGGTGGATGGGACATGGCTATACGAAAAATATACACAGATCTTACTTATTGCGGTTGCTCAAGACGGTAATAGGAACTTGCTCCTAATAGTGTTTGCCATAGTAGATAAGGAGAATATGGAATCTTGGGAATTCTTCCTTACCAACCTGTAGAGGTATGTTATTAGCAACGATAATATTTGCATCATCTCCGATAAAGCGAAAGGATTAATTGTCGCAATTAGGCGTTCTGGTGTGCCATGGAGATCCGTTTACTGCATCCCTCACATTGCGGCTAACTTCCTTTGAGAGTATAAGAATGTAGACTAGAAGAGACAAGTGGTGAAAATGGGTAAAGGATAACCTTAAATTTTCAATATAAGTTTAAAGTTTTTATGTTATCTAGTTACCGTAACTTATCTTTTATTAAAACATATACAGCGTACGAGTTAGAGCCACATATTTTTTGACAAAGAATGACTCGACTTGAGAGTGACATGGAAGGTCAAACGAACAAATCTTTTCGAGAGTGGTTGGGTACAATGGGGCCGTGACAATGGGCTCAAAGTTTTGACGAGGGCTTTCGTTATGGTCAAATGACCACGAACTTGGTGGAGGGGGTCAACGCTGTGTTGTTAAAAACACGACATCTTCTTATTTCATCTGTCTTCTCGGCCACATTTTACAGATTGGCGACCTTGATGCCAAGAATGGGTGAACAACAAGTCAACCAGATGAATGCAGGACACGTGTTTGTGGAAGATGTCAGGGATGCATTGTTTGCAAACTGTCGGACTGCGAGGTCGATGACTGTAGAAATATACTCACAACATATAGAAACTATTTGAGTTACAGAGTCTATCAGTCGTCGACCCAGTTTGCCACCTAGGTCTTATGAAGTCGATCTTCGGAACAGACAGTGCAAATGCAGGAGGTTCCAAACACTTCATTATCCGTGTGCACATGTTGTGGCATCTTGTGCTAAAGCGAACCTTAATGTCGAACAATTTGTGAATGATGTGTACACGCTCGAGTGTACGTTGCGTGTCTGGGAAAACGAGTTCCCTATCCTGCTCGACCTGTCTACATGAGAGGTGCCTCGGACGACTTTCGAGCTTGTCCCAGACAGAGGGCTAAGCAGGAATCCGAGAGGTCGTCCGCAATCATCCAGAATCCGTAATGAAATGGACCTTAGGGAGAAATCCGACGATAGGCGCTGTGGAATATGCAGGTTAGGTGGTCATAATCGAAGTAAATGCCCGCAACAAAACTATCATGTTGGCCAATCGTTACGAGAGAGTGGGAATTGACATTATTCAGAAATAAATGTTTTCTATATTTTTGGAGATTTCCGTCAATTTGGGTTAAATTGAAAAAAAATAGATAAATTTAGGAACTTAAATGGAAAAAAAGAATTACATTTATGGATTTCTGTTAATATGGATTTGTATGGATTTATATTTTGTGCCAAAACCAATTCATACTTTTTCTAGTCATTTCACATGTACAAATCATGCTTCAATATTTAACCATATGAATATCATCTAAATAATCACATATTTAATTTAACAATATGCAAGAATTTATATTACAAGTACTTAATACATAAAATGTCCAAACCACTTAAATACCAAATCCAAACATACCATACATATTTTCGCCTGGCTATTAATAACATATATACATGAACATGGATCAAACTTAAAGATTCCATCGCATGGTCAAATATTCCACATGAATATCATATGAATATCATCTAAATAATCACATAATCCATTGTTATGAAATTTTAAAGCTCAAAATAATCAAGTTAATTTTATACAAATAAGGTACAAACATTGTAATATTTACAAATACAAAATAGAGCAAAACCAAAACCGCAAGAAACACCTAAAATTGATGGTTCGATGGTGTGGTTCTAGGTGTATACTTCTGCGGTGGTCGACGATCACGTCGTGGGTGCCCGCGACGACCAACATCCTCGTCAGCATCCGGTGGGGGTCCAGTGGGGGTGTGCTATACATGGTCGAAAAATCTTGTGGCTCGAACAGCATAGATGAACTCGAGCCAGAAGGAGTGCCTTGATACACTGGATATGACCCAGAAGGCCTGATGTCATGCAGTGGATATGAGCCGGGAGTGCTGTACTGCGGTGTGTACGGTCCAAATATATCAAACCTGTATTGGTATCCACTTCCTGAGGAGCCCGGAAGTAGTCATATCCCGGCACATCCGGATGATGCGAATGTGCATCCGAATGTGAATGTGATTGCTCGGGCTCCGACTGTGGCTCCTGCTCGGGTTCCGGCTAGGGATTAAGATCTGCAGCTGCCTCAGCCTCCATATCGGGCACTGCCTCATCTGCTCCATCTCGTTGCATGTGTTGGGGGCCTACAGTCGACTGTCCCCCAAGTATATATGGCTTCCCCATACTAGAGTACCATTGCATGTACTCTAATGAAGGTTGAAAATCGGAAGCCATATCCATCTGAGGTATACGGGACATGCGGTCATTCCACACCACTATAAATTGCCTATGCCTAACCCCCCAATCCAAGCCTTGTTCCCCTCTCTTATTTTTACCATGAACCTCTTCCACCTGGCATGGCGGGTCGGGGATATATTGAACGCAACCAAATTGCCGCAGCACTTGGTCTGCGTGATACCACTCGACTACATGGAAACACACAATTGGTGCGTTTGTGCACCACATGTACGAGTGAATATAAGCGGACGGGGGTATAACGGCTGCAATTTTCGGTCGACGATATGGCATCCATATAAACTGCAAGATTAATAACATTGTCACAATTTAACACGGTGTGCGTAAGATATACAAACTAACAAGTAACTAATATTGGAATCACTTACCCCTTCCCCGGCGTGTTGCTCAATCATAAGCCGGTATATCGGGACAGTGTACGACCTCTCGATACCCGGATAAATACTCCACCTACAAAAATAAAATTCAAGTCAAATATAATCAATATAAAGAAATTATCAATTAATAACAAGTTATATTTTATCACCTGTTTACTAGTGGATATACATATGGTTGGTGCGTAACTGATGCCAAGAATGGCATCCGATACAGAGCCCATGACTGCAATAGTGTAAGGCATCCGCCTATGTCTCCGGTCCCTGGCTCTGTCGCCCGACAAAGCTCACGGTACAACATCGTAAGAACAACAGAGCCCCAACTATACGAGCGAGCATTGCCGAAATCAGCCAATACGGGTAGGTACTGAATATGAACCCTATTGTTATTTGTATTGGGAATCAGTACACCCCCTATGATGTGCATAATGTACGCTCGAGCAGCGCACATCAACTCGGCTGCAGTGGCACCAGGTGATAACTATCCATACTTCGCTCTCAGCCATGTAAACTTCAACCCCGTAAAATTTTCTTCGCCATTGCCGTACGGGTCCCCTAGTAGGCTCTGACAAAGTGTAAATGGGTCAGCTATTGCACTGACGCCCGTAACAGGACTCCTGTCAATTGGGAGCCCAAGCTACATTGCAACATCCTCTAGAGTGACTGTGTACTCTCCACACGGGAAATGAAAAGTGCGGGTCTCCGGGCGCCAACGCTCGACTAGTACGGATATTAAATCATACTGCAAGTCAAACGTTTGGATCAGTGCCACTGACCCAAATCCAGCTTGCTCAATATACGGTACCAATCGTTCATCCAGGGGATTTCTTAACCCATTCACGCGGCCCCTTAGTACACGGTACGAGTCCTGAAAGTGTTAAATCAGAAAAAAATTATTATTATAACATAAATTATTATGACCTATTTTGTAATATCCCGCGATAATAAAACAATATATTACCAAATCATTAGCGCCGCAGAGGGGGAGCGTGGTTGTAATCAATCGAGCCATTGCCGTCTGAGAGAGGGAGGGCGAACCGACAGAAAAAGGAAGGGGAGAGGAAAACACAAAAAAAGAACAGACCAAGAAAAAGAAGGAGGAACAAAAACAGAAGAGGGGAAGAGAACAAAAAAGAGAACAGAAGGAAGGGAGGAGGGACCGAGGGGACAGAGAAGGAAGAGGGAACGGGGAGGGAGCAGAAGAAGAACGAAGACGGAACGAACGAACAAGGAGGAGGGAGGGGGGAACGAACGAACGAAGGGAGAAGAAGAACGACAAACGAACAAAGAGAAGGAGGAGGGAGGAGGGGGAAACGAACGAAGGAGAAGAGGAACGAACAAGAGGAGGGACGAACGAAAGACGAACGGGGACGAAGCCGAAAGAAGAACGGACGAACGAAAGGAGGAGGGAGGGCAACAGGGGAAAAACGAAGAAGAAAAGAAGAAGAAGAAGAAGAAGAAGAAGAAGCGAAGAAGAAGAAGAAGAAGAAGACGGGGGAAACACTGGGGCAAGAACAAGACCGAAACGAAAACGAACCGAACCGAAACCGAGACGAAACGAACAAAAAACAACGAAAGGAGGAGGGGGAACGACGAAGGAGAAGGAGGAACGAACAAGAAGAGGAACGAACAAGGGGAGGACGAACGAAAGGACGAACGGGGGGCAAAGCCGAAGAAGAAGAACGGACGAACGAAGGAGGAGGGAGGGCAACAGGGGGAAAACGAAGAAGAAGAAACAAGAATAGAAGAAGAAGAAGAAGAAGAAGAAGACGGAAAAGACGGGGGAAACACGGGGGCACGAAACGAAGGAACCGAAACGAAACGAACAAAAAAGAACGAAAGGAGGAGGGGGAACGAACGAAGGAGAAGAGGAACGAACAAGAGGAGGACGAACGAAAGGACGAACGGGGGCAAAGCCGAAGGAGAACAGGAACGAAACGAGGAGGGAGGGCTACGGGAAAAAACGAAGACGAAGAAGAAACAACAACAAGAACAACAACAACAACAACAACAACAAACAACAACAACAACAAGAAGAAGAAGAGAAGAAGAAGAAGAAGAAGAAGAAGGGGTGAAACACGGGGGCAAGAAACAAGACCGAAACGAAAACAAACCCAACCGAAACCGAAACGAAACGAACAAACACAAACAACGAAGGAGGGAGGGGGAACGAACGAAGGAGAAGATAACGAACAAGAGGATACTAACGAAAGGACGAACTACAAAGCCGAAGAAAAACTTACTAACAAATAGATTTAGACATATAATAGATAGAAGAAATAAGAATATAAGAAGAAGAAAATAATAATAATAATAATAATAATAATAATAAGAATACTAAACACTTATTCAACCTTAAACTAACCTAACCTAAATTAAACTAACAAACAAACAAATAATTAAATAAAAATCAATAATAATAATCAACAAAATAATAATAACAACAAATCAACATCCATTATTTTAAAAAAAAAACATTACTTTTTCTATTTTTTTCTTCTTTCTTTCTTTCTTTAAACCATTACTTTTTCTATTTTTTTCTTCTTTCTTTCTTTCTTTCTTTCTTTCTTTCTTTCTTCTTTCTCCTCCTCCTTTCTCTTCCTTCCGAATTCCGGCGCCGCCGTCTGCTTCTTCTTCTTCTTCTTCTTCTTCCTTTCCTTTCCCTTTCTCAGGTGGAGAACCAGATTGAAATTGGGGACCATTATAAGGTCCCCAAGGCCACAAACGGCCGAAACAGCCTGCAGGAGTAGTCGCCATCATGGGTGCCGCCTCTGCCAGAGGCACCACCGGTGCCGCCTGTGGCAGAGGCTTCACCAGTCTCTGTCACCTATTTCACCTGTTTTCCTGCCTTTTTCAGCCTTTTTCAGATTTTTTTTTATTTCAGATTTTTTTTTAGATTTCAGTGAAGAAAAAATTAGGCGTCAGAGGATGGTTGCGCCTCTGCGACAGGCGGCACCACCCTCAGCATGCCATTTCGGTAATTTCTGGAAAGCATGCCCCAATTTGGATATTTTAGTTTTTTTTTTTTTGTATTATAATGGTAAAAAACCCTGAAGTAGTGAGACAAGTCAACTTCTTTTCTCCTTCAACATTTGTTGGTTGCTTCTGTTTTTCATCTTTCAACACAAATTCATTGTTTTTTATCTTTGGTTTGATTTAAAACTCAACAAATAGTATTTTGAATTTAAATAAGTTTCCATCGAAGAATCTCACAGATTTTTTTATCAGATTATTCTCCTTACTATGTATACAAACACTTATCCATGATTGAATAAATCATATGAATTTCATTCTTTATTTAATCAATTTATACAGATAACACATTAGTATTATGCAAGATTTTAATCGTGAATAAAGAAACTAATGCACAATGAGATACGAAAGTTAATGGAACATAAATACAGTCGTTTTGTAAAAAGCAAAAAAAGGGTTGCAATTGTTGCAGGGCATCCATATTCTCATGCTCAACATTTGGTAATAGAATGAAGCTAATCTAAGCTGTCAACCAATCATCTAGGGGATTCATATAGTTTGTGCATACTTCAAATTTTAGGACAATATATTCCTCTTTTGATGTTTTGTTTTCTACTCTTGTAATGCATTGAAGCTGGTAGAACTCAAATCTTGAAATTTCTCCATGGTTATAGGGTGTGAAGAGCTTTCATTAAATGATAATCTACATCATGTAACCAAAATGCAGAGCCTAAGATTAACAAGCAGAAAAGTAATGCCTCATAATCAATTGTGCTTCCCTAAGACTTTACTTGGTAGACTGGAGAGAAAATTGAAACGATGGAAAATTGATGGGATAGAAAAATAGAAAATGAAAAATATGATTTCGTAGGTGTGTTTGGCAGGAAATATAGAAAAAATGAAAAAAAAAAAGTAATTTTCTTTTTCTCTATTACTTGGTAGAGTTAAAAGATGAAAGGAAAAAAAAGTAAAATATTTGAAAAATGCATAATTTGAACTCACATTCCTTTCTCATTTTCTCTCCTCTTATTATTCCAATTTGTAAGGATTTATTTTTATTCATTAAAATGGAAAATAATCATCCCTACTATTTTCTTTCCTATCACTTTTCTTCTATATTAAGCACATTCAAAATTTATTTTCTTTCCACTTTCTCACTCCTTTATTCTCTACACTTTTTCACCCAACTAAATACACCTTAAAAGATAAAAATGTGTTTATTTCTTGAGTTGGCACATGCTAAGCAACAAGTAAAAATAAAGAAAAATAAACAACACAACCAAGATGATTAAACAGTTCAAAACTCATACTACATCCGTAGGGCCTAGTCCAGAGATGAATCCACTATGACTATTACAAGACAAAGAGATGATTTACATCAATGCTTCAAACACTTAATGGAACCTCACCTTTGTATAATTAAGTAAACTCTCTCTCAACTTATTCTAGTTATACAAATGAAAATCAACCCCAGAAAAGTGTATAACAATGGCACTCAATAATAATTCTTCACTATGAACATATGTTCTCCTTTAAATCCACATATCACCCATAAAACAAGTCATCTATATGTATACGATCTAGGATAGACCAAGCTTTAAATAAACATTTCTTTTGGAATCTCGATGCGACGAGATATTGGACTCCTTTAAATTTATTGTTTGGAAAAAGAAATATATTATAATAAAAAAGTAGTGATATTGTGAGCTTATTTAAATTTTTAATTTCATTTTAGGATTAAATTGAAATTCAATTTGATATTAGGGATTAATTTAAATTTTAATCTTTAAGTAAGGGACTAATTGTGTAGTTAACCTTTTTAAAGTTTAGTTAAACTATTTTGTGCCTGTGTGTTGGTTTATTAATATTAATATTATTATTATTATTATTATTATTTTAGAATTATTATTAGAATAGGATGATTATTATTAGAATTATACTAGGACACTTATGGATTTTATTATTATTAATTAATTAGGATATTTAGGAGTTAGATGAATTATTATTTATTATTTTCTTAGGATAATTTAGATTATTTTTAGATAAATAGCTTTTATTCGTTTATTTTTCAATTTCTACCCGAGCACACACAATGGAGCCGTAGGCATTCAAGTGAAATCCAATTTACGAAATAATTTGATCTATGGACAGCATTGTTGTGTTAAAGGTCATAATGTCAGAGGAATCATTATCACAAAACATAGAGGGAGAGGTTATAAGCGTTTATACCGTAAAATTGATTTTCGACGAAATGAAAAAGACATATATGGTGGATTCACAACCATAGAATATGACCATAATCGAAATGCATACATTTGTTTCATATGTGCTAATATAAAAAGGGGATATGAATTTTCTAATTTTTTATTTGATTTACTTATTATTATGTTTTTTTTAAATGGGATCTTAATCCCTTGCGTTTTCAATTTAATTGAACTTTAAAAATTCAATTTTTAAATAAAAGCTTTTCATTTCATTTCTTTCACGCCTTTTAAAATATCAATTTTAATCTATTATTTTTAATTTATCTAATTATATTCAGTAAATTAAAAATTAATCACTATCACTTTGTTAATATCCAATAATAATTAATAATATATTAATAAATTATCATTTTAATAGTATGATGAATAATAAAAGGCATACTCCTTAATTCGAAAGTTGTTTTAAATTCATGTTTTTATATATTATAGATAGATTATAGATTAAATACAAGTATCTTTTCATTCCAACATCTTTCCCTTTGCTAATAATACATGATGGGGTACATGATGGACCAAACTATTAAGACGATTTTTTGTTGCCAGTAATTTTATTAGTTAGTTTCTTTTAACAAATATATTATATAATAATATTATTATCGAATTTTTAAATTAGATATTTATTTGGACTTTTTAATTAATTGAGTTTTATATGGGTATTGAGTTTATTTTATTTTGGACTTAGATATGTAAATGAGTTTTTGATTTAATAATTAAAAGGATAAATCTCAAATTATACATGAATTCTGATTAATGTGCAATTCATGAAACTCTAATTGTGGTTTAAATTAATTTTAATTATGTACATTTAAATAAATAAATATATCAACTTATTTTTATATTGGATAAATATAATTATTTATGTATGCAATATATAAACATAAAATGATGTTATATCAATAATTATGTTAATAATTTATAAGTTGGATCAAATTAAAATTTCATGCATAAAATTGCACAAAATCAAAGTTTATGTATAAAATTGCACATTAAACTATAGTTCATATATAATTTTGAGATTTATCCCTAATTAAAAAAAATCATCAGTATAAAAAATTAAAAATGAAATCGAGAGAATAAATCGAATAAATCAATAAAATCAAACATGAGAATAGATTAAACTGAAAAAAAATATTTATTTTGATTGATTCTCTTTAATGTAATCAATTTAAGGATTTTTTTTTTTTTTTTGCTTACTCTTAGACTGAAGTGCTTTCATTAAATAATGTATGACAATCATTTATACTACCCTGTGTTAGAACACTATCTAGAATATTTAATGCGGAAATGTGTTCTCTTGTGAGTTGGCACACATTGCACAACTAGTAAAGAATAATAAAGCACACAATCAATATGTTTATGTCCTACATCTGCGAGGCCTTGTCCAGATATAGATTCACTATAAATTTTACAATATAAAGAAATAATTTAGGCCCAAATCCTCGAACACTTGTTGCAACCTCACCCTTGTACAATTATGTAAACTCTCTCCCAAATCTACCTACTGTAACTGAAAATTAACACTCGCAATGACAATAATGTTCCTCACCATAAACATATGTGCTCCTTTAAATACATACATCACCCATAAAGCAAATCATCTATATATAAGCTTTAGGATCAATTGAGCTTTACATAAGCTCCATGTAACCTGGAATAATAAATTATCAATGCAATATCTCCAGCAACTGTCATCATTGATTTAGGACTTCCAAAAACAACAACGAACCTGGAAATGCCAATAGAGAATATGTTAAAATTTATGTATTTTAGACCAAGCAGTGTCCAAATGTAGAAACACTTACTGTTACTAAACCCAACTTTATATCATGTGCATAAATGGTGGCTAACCACAAACCCATTGTCTATGCTTTTCCAGTGCAAGCTTAACAAAGGGCCAGACATTGGGCATCATCATCATCATCTGTAATGGTAACAAATTCACATCCCCATTAATCTTAATATATTGTTGTTCATCTATAAATAATGAAACCATTTTATCAATCTCAACCTCACCACCAAATATTCTGAAGCAAGATCCTTCAAAATTCAAACAGCTAAAAGGGATGTCCTGCATCAAAGAATATTGAGAAATATCCCCCTCCATTTTCATCCACCCTTAACCCCTAGCTCCTAATCAATTTACTTGCTTGACAACTACATTGCGTGTTTAAGCTCTCTCCAACACGACTCCAAGAATCTGTCAATAGCATAGGTACCATATAAGCTAGTAATCAGTTGGCATATATATTATAACTCTTGAAATACTCCATATATATAATTTATATCCGATCGATTGGAAATTATAATGAAACTGATGACATATATTACCATTTTTGTTTTGTTGGAATATTTTGGCAGATGAACAAATCGTAGTTGAAAGTATGGCCTCTACTTGTCATATATGCTATACTCTGCCGAAGAAGAGAGTCAAAATCTAACAAAAATTAGGATTAGATCAACAGAGGGACTCCTCGACAATAAAATTGAGGATAAACCTACAAAATGTGTCAATCTTCAACAAAGAGAAAAAGAAAGAGAAAGAACAAATGTGCATACAGGGTAGGATTTCATGGGAGTACAGTGCCATGGACAGATCAGCTCATGAAGAATGCATGTCCTTTTTTCCCCTCTTCCATTGAACTAGTGCTGAAAAAAGAAGCAGCCTAATTACACGGTTCTATTAGATCATTGAAATTGTGAGATTTTCATGGTTTAAAAGAGTAAAGCAACTAAATATTTACCACCTCTCTTTCTGTATGTAAATTCTTAAAGTTGTCAAATGCCTTTCAGAAATACGTAAGCCAATCGCTTCCTGCACAAATTAGCAAAAATATTATGAAAGAATATAACCTAGTAGTAGTATTTCAATATGGAAATTGACGAACGACCAAGCAGAAGAGATGTGAGCAATCTTATACCAATTGGCACCAATGTCCTTTTGACACCTTTCCTCCAACTGAGGAACTCCATGTATATTTATCTGTTGCAAATTGGTTAGGCAACACATTTCATCCGAAAGAGATGTTGATTACAGAAAGCCTTTGTAGATTTATTAGATAAGTTAGCTCTCTCCTAACTCACTTTACCTACTATAAGTGAAAATCAACACTTAAAGATTTTAGTAATGGTACTCAATATTAGTTCTTCACCATGAACATCTATGCTCTTTTAAATCCACGCATCACCCATGAAATAAATCATCTATACATAAGCTCCAAGATTGATCAAGCTTAACAAATTTGGAGACCCAATTTTCAAACGCATAAGCTCCATATGGCAACAATGAACCTGGAAAATACAAATGTCAAAATAGGATATGTTAACATCGCTCTCATTTAGAGCAGTGTTCAAATGTACAAACACTTACTGTTACTAAATAGAACTTGATATCCTGTGCATGAATGGTGGCCAACCACAAAGCCATTGCCTACGCTTTTCCGGTGCAAGTTTTAAGAAAGGGCCAAACATTGGACATCATCATCTGTAATGGTAACAAATACACGTTTCCATTAATTTTTAGACCTCAAAACCTTGTACAAAAGCAATTTAAAATCTTACTAAGATGCTAACCATCATCAGCCTTATATTTGCACATGTATGTGTTCAATATATAAATAATGAAACATTTTATCAGCCTCACCTTCAGTTATTCTGAAGCAAGATTCTTTCCTTTTTCAACCACAACCCCAGTTTAGTTTACTTACTTGACGAGGGCATTGCACGTTTAAACGCTCTCGAACAAGCCTCTAACAAGAACCTGTCAATAGCACAGGGTACCATCTAAGCCAGTAGTCATTTGGCATATGTATTACAACTCTTGACATACTCCATTTACATAATTTAAATCAGCTCAATTAGAAATTAGGAGGAAATTGGTGACATATATTACCATTTTTTGTTGTTTGAAATTTTGGCATATAAACAAATCGTAGTAGAATTATGGCCTCTGCTTCTTGTAATGCAAGCTATGCTCTGCCGAAGAAATCTAACAAAAATTAAGATTAGATCATCAGAGGGACTCTTCAACAATGAAATTCAAAATAAATCTACAAAATTTGTGTCATTCTTCGAAAAAGAAAGCAACAAATGTGCATACAGAGGAGGATTTCATGGAAGTACAATGCCATGGACAGATTAGCTCATGAAGAATGCATGTCCTTTTTGATTGTTGCCTCTTCCATTGAACTCGTGCTGAAAAAGAAGAAGCTTAGTTACGGGGTTATATTAGATCATTGGAATTGCGAGATTATTATGATTTGAAAGTGTAAAGCAATTAAATAATTACCCCCCTCTTTTTCTGCATGTAAATTCCTAAGGTTGTCAAATACCTTTCATCAAAATAGACTCCAATGGGTTACTGCACAAATTAGCAAAATATTATGAAAGATGACAAATACAGAATTCACACATCACCCATGAAATAAATCTGTTGGAACTTTGGACAACAAACAGCGATTGAAGCTGAAGCTTGAGCAGCAAGGCTCGATGCTTCCAGCAGAAGAAAAAAAAAGAAGAGAAAATTTACTAAGAAAACGAGAGAAGCAAGAAAGGGAGCATTAACTTGAATGAAAAAACACATAATTTTTATTACAAAACATCATTGTTTTATAGCTAATACAAGTAGCACTTAATTTTCACCTAACACACCACTAAATTACATAGAAAATTTATCAAGTTGGTCATCACCTAATTTTCACCTAACACACCACTAAATTACATAGAAAATTAATCAAGTTGATCATCACCTAATTTTCACCTAACACACCACTAAATTACATTGAAAAATTAATCAAGTTGGTCATCACCTAATTTTCACCTAACACACCACTAAAGCATGGGAGGGCATACTTCAACACTCCTCCTTGGTCTCCATGCTGCATACTCCTAGCTTCTTTCTCAATTGAATAAACCTCGTTGCATTGAGGGCTTTGGTAAAAATATCAGCAATCTGATTCTCAAAACTATAATGAATCAGCTCAATTTCTCTAGCTTGCTTCATCTCCCTTACCACATGAAGTTTGATGTTGAAGTGTTTTGTTTTGCCATGGAAGACAAGATTCTTTGCAACTGCAATAGCCGACTTATTGTCACATAGGATCTCTGTTGCTCCCTCTTGTTGTAGATTCAAATCAGTTAGAATTTTTCTTAGCCATATAACTTGATTCACAGCAGCAGCAGTTGCAACATACTCAGCTTCTGCTGTTGATTGAGCAACCAAGTGTTGCTTCTTTGAGCACCAGCAAAACATTGCTGAACCAAGTGTGAAAGCATAGCCCGAGGTACTATTCATGTCATCCTTTGATCCAGCCCAATCACTGTATGTATAGCCTATAAACACATGAACTACCATCAATAAAATTCAGCTGAACAAACTTTAAACATTTTATTTAAGCACTAGATAAAAATCAAAAAGGTTAACCAAACACACTAACATTCAGCTTTGACAAAAGATATTTAAAAACTTGTACTATCTAGATAAATTAACATGAAATAGGAAAAATTCAACAAAGTAATAAATGACTGAAAATAAATCAAACATGCGTAATAAAGTGTTAAATAAACTAGCAGTCGGACTAGCTAGTATATTCAACTTCAAATAAATTGTAAGAGTTCAGCATATTCTTGGGCTCTTTTCTATCTGTATTCCAAATTTGTGCCACCAAGGCCGACGCAGCATCTTTGAATTGTTTAGCACGGGCACGCGTAATTGGTCTATTAGGTAGCTCGATTGGGTCTTGGTTGACTTCCGTCACAGGCTTCTTAGGTGAGTTCGTATCATCCCCTCCCTCTTTAAGTTGATTCGTCCTCGAATCACCACCTACATCTAAAGGAGACAGATCAGAGACATTAAAACTTGCACTCACATTATACTCACCTGGTAAGTCCAACTTATGAGAGTTGTCATTTATTCGCTCAAGGACTTGAAATGGACCATCTCCCCTCGGAAGAAGGTTGGATCGTCTTTGCGCGGGAAACCTTTCTTTGTGCATATGAACCCAAACCCAGTCCCCTGGTTCAAAGCGAATGTGCCTACGGCCTTTGTTGGCTCGTTGCTCGTACTCCTTAGTTTTTGCCTCTATGTTGTCCTTAACCTTTTGGTGCAACTATTTAATATATTCAGCCTTGCATTTTCCATCTACATGCACAAGTTGATTAGAAGACAAATGTATTAGATCAAGCGGTGTTAATGGATTAAAACCATACACAACTTCAAATGGGGAAAACTTAGTAGCAGAGTGTATAGAGCGATTGTAAGCAAACTCTACGTGTGGCAGGCAATCTTCCCATGTCTTTAAATTCTTCCCAATGATTGCTCGAAGCAATGTTGAAAGAATGCAATTTATCACTTCGGTTTGACCGTCCGTTTGCGGGTGGCAGGTGGTAGAGAATAGTAACTTGGTTCCTAATCATCCCCACAATGTCCTCCAAAAATGGCTAAGAAATTTTGCGTCCTGGTCGGACACGATCGTCTTAGGCATGCTATGCAACCTAACCACTTCTTTAAAAAAAAAAATTAGCAATATTCACAGCATCATCAGTTTTATGGCAAGCTATGAAGTGAGCCATTTTAGAGAATCTATCCACAACCACAAATATCAAATCTCATCCATTCTTGCTTCTTGGCAAGCCGAGTACAAAATCCATAGAAACATCAATCCAAGGAGTTTCAGAAATGGGTAAAGGCTTATACAAACCGTGCGAACTAGTTTGAGATTTAGCCCTTTTACAGGTAACGCATCTCCCACAATATCGTTCTACATCTCGTCGCATCTTAGGCCAAAAGAAGTGCTCTTGGAGGGTGGTTAAAGTTTTAGCAACTCCGAAATGTCCCATCAATCCGCCACTGTGAGCATCATCTACTAACACCTCTCGCACAGATCCTTGCGGAATGCATAGTTTACCTTCTCGAAATAGATATCTGTCATGGTGGTAGTATTTCTTGTAGGCTCCTTTTTCACATAACTTGAAAAATTCACCAAAGTCAGTATCATTCGCATATAGGTCCTTAATAAATACAAACCCTATCAATTTAGAATCCAACACATTTAACAAAGCATACCTTCGGGATAGTGCATCAGCTACTACATTTTCCTTACCTTTTTTGTATTTAATGATATAAAGAAATGATTCGAGAAATGCTACCCACTTAGCGTGACGCTTGTTGAGTTTATGGTGCCCCCTTAGATACTTCAATGACTCGTGATCGGTATGAATCACGAATTCTTTGGGCAGTAGGTAGTGTTGCCATGTCTCCAAGGCTCGAATTAGAACATACAATTCCTTGTCATATGTCAGGTAGTTTAAGACAGCATCGTTGAGCTTTTCACTGAAGTACGCAATGGGGCGTCCGTCTTGCATAAGTACAGTGCCAATACCTAACCCTGAGGCATCACATTCTAACTCAAAAGTTTTGTCAGTGTTTGGTAAAGCTAATAATGGTGCTTGAGTCAAACAGTCTTTAATTTTCAAAAACACTTTCTCTTGTTCTTCTCCCCAAAAAAAGTTAGAATTCTTAAGGATTACACTGGTCATTGGTGCGGCCAAAGTGCTGAAGTTCGGTACGAATCGACGATAAAAACTAGCCAGTTCATTAAAGCTTTGAACTTGGGCAATATTTTTCGGACGGGGCCATTCTTGGATCGTCTTAACCTTCTCTTGATCAACTTCAAGGCCTTCCGAACTGACAACAAATCCTAAAAACACAATTTTGTTAGTACAAAAATCACATTTCTGGAAATTTGCATATAAGGTCTCTTTTCGCAAAACTTCTAGGACAGACTTTAAATGTTTCACGTGCTCATCTAAAGTTTTACTATAGACAAGTATGTCGTCAAAGTATACGACACAAAATCTATCGATGAATGATCGCAGCACGTGGTTCATGAGTCGCATGAAAGTGCTTGGGGCATTTGTTAGCCCGAATGGCATAAGGAGTCATTCATAGAGTCCTTGCTTCGTCTTGAAAGTAGTCTTCCCTCGCGCATACGTATTTGATGATATCCGCTTTTAAGGTCGATCTTTGAAAATAAGCTCGCTCCACTCAATTTGTCGAGCATGTCATCCAATCGGTACTTGATCATGATCTTGTTGATGGATCGACAATCTACGCACATATTCCATGTTCCATCTTTCTTGGGAACTAACAAGAGGGCACATCACAAGAGCTTAAACTCTCGCGTACATAGCCCTTTTCAAGAAGTTCATTCACTTGTTTTTGAAGTTCCTTCGTCTCTTCTGGATTACTTCAGTAAGCTGGTCTATTTGGAATTGCGGCTCCCGGCACAAAGTCTATATGATGTTCTACTCCACGAATAGGAGGCAACCCACTTGGAATCTCTTCCGGGAATATGTCTCGGAATTCCTATAACAAAGATAAAACAGGGGAAGGTAACTTGTCATCAAAATCGTTAGTTCCAAAGAGACTATCCTTGTACATAAGTACCAACAGAGGCTATTTTAACAACATAGACTTCCGGATTTCTTTCTCTTTAACATAAAAACTTTCCTTTTCACTCTCGTCTTTCGTTTCCCTTTCTTTATGTTCCCACTCTCTTTTTTATCACTCATTTTCTTGCCCCTCTTTTTTTCTAAATTCTTTTCTTGTTCTTTCTCATTTTTTCGCTTACTTTCTTTTGATTTTTCAATTGATGCCTTCATTTTCAATTGATCTTCATAAACTTGCTTGGGTGTTAGCGGAGCTAATGTCACGTTCTGGCCCAAATACTTGAAGGTGTATCGATTGGTGTAGCCATCATGGATCGCTCGCTTGTCGAATTGCCAAGGTCTCCCAAGCAGGAGATGTCCCGCTTGCATCGGTATCACATCGCACAAGACCTCATCTTGATACTTCCCTATTGTAAAGGTGACCAAAACTTGTTTTGTGACCTTAAGTTCTCCCCTGTCGTTAAGCCATTTCAGTTTATACGGATGGGGATGTTTGGAGGTAGTCAATCCGAGTTTCTCCACCAATATGGTGCTGGCCACATTAGTACAGCTTCCTCCGTCAATAATGATGCAACAAATCTTCCCTTGTACTTGGCAACGCGTATGGAAGATGTTTTCGCGTTGTTGTTCATTTTCGACGCCTTGTAAGCTAAGACTCCTTTTTACCACTAAAATCTATCCATTTTCAGCTTGTTCTACTTATTCCTCGTCTTGGGACGTCTCACTGGCATCATCTCCCCTTTCACTTTCGAATTCAATCTCGCCATTATCTCGAATAAATATAGTGTTCCGGTTTAGACATTGACTTGCAATGTGGCATCGACCCAAACATTTGAAACACTTAATGTCTCGGGATTGATTCGGAATAGCTTTCATTTTGCCCTTGCTCGTCTCACCGCTTGGCTTGTTAAACTTAGGTGCGCCACTTATTTCTTTGGTTCAGCTCAGTATGTCCCGTTTGTTGGTCACTTGCTCCCACTTAGATGTTGAAGCATTATTGGGGATTGCTCTAGATGTATCTTTTCGTTTTAGCTACTTTTCGACCTTTATTGCCATGTGAACCATATCGATGATATCGATGTAATGGTGTAGTTCTACAACATTTGTGATATCTGGATTAAGGCCAGCGCTAAAGCGTGCCATTGTGGCTTCTTGTTCTTCATCTACATTGGCTCGGATCATGGCCACTTCCATTTCCTTGTAGTAATCCTCCACACTAAGACGACCCTGAATTAGGCTTTGCAACTTTTGATGCAATTCGCGGTGATAGTAAGTTGGGATGAATCTTTTTCGTATTAGTGCCTTCATTTTCGCCCATGTAGATATTGGACGTTCACCATTCCGTCTTCGGCTCATTGTTAATTGATCCCACCAAATAATGGCATAGTCAAAAAATTCGATGGCAGCAAGTTTCACCTTATTATTTTCTGAGTAATTATAGCATTCGAAGATTAACTCCACCTTCTTTTCCCACTCAAGGTAGGCTTCTGGATCGGACCGCCCTTGGAAAGCAGGAATCGCCATTTTAATATTTTTCAAGTCGTCATCAGCCTATTCTCGATCTCTTTGCTCACGAACTCGTGGACCTCCTCTCCGTTCATTGTGTTCGAAAGCTGGATTACTGTCAGCTTCACTCGATTCGTAGATGTCATTGTAATGTAGCCAAGGTTGTTCTTATCCCCTTCTCGAAATTAGAGGGGTGTTTGTTCGAGGTCTCCGTTCATTTCTTCGGTCCAATCGCTCGTTGATTGATTGGAACAAACGTGTGATTTCTCGCATTACGGTTTGCAAATCAGGATCTCTTCTTTCAGGATCATTCCTTCGGAGTTGCAATCCTCTTCCACCCCCGGCGACATCTGATGCTTCGTCGCTTACTATTCGACGTTCAGGACTCCTAGACATGTTAAACAAGATTAATGAAACCTTACTACAATCCTCACTTGTTCACTCACAAAGAAATTATTAACACTCACGCTCGTGTTTTCACTCAATTTCTGGCTTTTCTTTCAATGTAATCTCTCTCACCTTTTATCACTCGAATTCACTCTTCTAGGTTCTAGATGGTTGTCTTCGACTTACTAGCAACTCGTAGGTCGTTTTAAAGAGTTAAAAGGGTAAAATTGTTTCGAAAAAAGGTAGGTTTTAAAAGGGTAGAAAGGTTGGTAGGTGGTGTCGGAAAGTAAGGCTCGATAGTAGAGGTGGTGAATTATGAAGAGTTTGAAAATCCAGATATTACGATAATATTTTTTAATTTACTCGGAGAAAACTCGAGATGATCAAAACGTGCCTAATTTAATTGGCTCTGATACAAACTGATGCGAATCGTCTCAGGTTTGAAAACAAATCGTAAATGTTGCCCGATCGTAATTAGGTAGTTTTTCGTTTAGATAACAAAAGAGGTAATTTTATTGATAATGTCTTTGAAAAATAAAGATAGGTAAGTGGCTGAGGTAGATTCGAATTTGAAACAAGAAAG
The DNA here is from genome assembly GCA_005393395.2 of Gossypium australe. Lineage (NCBI taxonomy): Eukaryota > Viridiplantae > Streptophyta > Magnoliopsida > Malvales > Malvaceae > Gossypium > Gossypium australe. The sequence continues at coordinate 143,172,129 of CM016624.1, read as the reverse complement.
AACCTTTAATAAAAATTAAAGACCCGAACCTTATAAGCTTCAAATTGATGAAAGGAGTTTTGAATAAAAATTGAGACCCACTATCTAGCGAGATAGGAACCAACGGTACAGATAAATGAACGCCACACGATGATAAGTTCGAAACAAGGATAGAATGACGCCACTAGGAACTAGATAAGTCAATTCAAACCTTGAAGAATTAGGAGAGTGAATTAAACTCACCAAGAAAATTATTCATTTATTCAAAAAAATCCCCCCCAAAAAAAGTGCTTACAACTAACCAGACACAAACTATTTATAGAAAACATTTTTAAAGTTCTCATGGAAAAGATAACATTGCCGTCCATATTTAATTCATAAGCTTCCACTAATTCCCCACACTTGCAAATTTCCAGCTTGTTTATTCACCCACAAGACCCATGTTGCTGTCCAAGTCCATCTCCCATCTTTAATTATTTTACTCAATACTATCTCCATGATATATTATTTAATGCAAGCCAAGATTCCTTCCCTTATCATGCCGTCCAACAACCCTCTAATAACAAATGGGTTTTCATTATTTTATTCATGTCAAACATTCCCATTTATCCATGCTTCCACTTACCCATAATATTCTTATTCTCATTCAATATTGCCGTCCATCTCCCACTAGCCACACACATGCTCTATTTTTTAATGTTTCACAAGCACATGTCTTAATAGCTTCATAGTTATGCCGTTTGCTCCACAAGCCAATGTTCATGGTTTAATAATCAGTAAGTTCATGAAAGCATAAACCTTGTCCACCATGCTTGAATAAAATAATCAATGAGCTCCTTTGTGCCTTGTTGCCGTCCCATACTCTATGTGATATTTCAATCATTTTAAAATTCTTCACTCATGCACCATTTGTAAGCTAGTGCCGCATGCTCTTTTAAGTGCCATCATATTGATTAAATTATTCCAAAGCCACATACCTTGTTCCGTTCATGCATTATCACACTTGCACATTCTTTGTTTTTGTTTTTAATTTCATGCATCTATTATGCTTCATTTTACTTGTGTCGTCCATGCATTTCCACTATCACACACATCACCATTGTTTATTCCAAAGTGGCCATGCTTTGTTATTTTATTGCCCCATGATATTCCCTTATGCCCATACGTCACTTGCTCTTGGATGTGCTGCCCATTTGTTGTTCAGGAGAATCTTCTCCTTTGTGCGTTCATGCTATGTTCTATGTTGTTTGTCTTTTAGCTACCATCCTTCCATGACTTCCATCATCCCTTGCCCAGGTAATTCACGCATGCTACCCATAATATGGCCTTCCATCATCTTGGGTATAAGGGAATATCATGGGACAATAAAATAACAAAGCATGGCCACTTTGAAATAAACAATGGTGATGTGTGTGATAGTGGAAATGCATGGACGGCACAAGTAAAATGAAGCATAATGGATGCATAAAATTAAAAAAAAAAGAAAGAATGTGCAAGTGTGATAATGCATGAACGGCACAAGGTATGTGGCTTTGGAATAATTTAATCAACATGATGGCACTTACAAGGAGCATGCGGCACTAGCTTACAAATGGAGCATGAGTGAAGAATTTTAAAATGATTGAAATATCACATAAAGTATGGGACGGCAACAAGGCACAAATGAGCTCATTGATTATTTTATTCAAGCATGGTGGACAAGGTTTTATGCTTCCATGAACTTACTGATTATTAAACCATGAACATTGGCTTGTGGAGCAAACGGCACAACTATGAAGCTATTAAGACATGTGCTTGTGAAACATTAAAAAATAGAGCATGTGTGTGGCTAGTGGGGGATGGACGGCAATATTGAATGAGAATAAGAATATTATGGGTGAGTGGAAGCATGGATAAATGGGAATGTTTGACATGAATAAACTAATGAAAACCCATTTGTTATTAGAGGGTTGTTGGACGGCATGATAAGGGAAGGAATTTTGGCTTGCATTAAATAATATAACATGGAGATAGTATTAAGTAAAATAATTAAAGATGGGAGATGGACTTGGACGGTAACATGGGTCTTGTGGGTGAATAAACAAGCTGGAAATTTGCAAGTGTGGGGAATTAGTGGAAGCCTATGAATTAAATATGGACGGCAATGTTATCTTTTCCATGAGAACTTTAAAAATGTTTTCTATAAATAGTTTGTGTCTGGTCAGTTGTAAGCACTTTTTGGGGGGGGATTTTTTTGAATGAATGAATATTTTTCTTGGTGAGTTTAATTTACTCTCCTAATAAGGTTCGAATTGACTTATCTTGTTCCTAGTGGCGTCATTCTATCCTTGTTTCGAACTTATCATCCTTTCGGGTGTGGCGTTCATTTATCTGTACCGTTGGTTCTTATCTCGCTAGATAGTGGGTCTCGATTTTCATTCAAAACTCCTTTCATCAATATAAAGCTTAGAAGATTCGGGTCTTTAATTTTTATTAAAGGTTCTTCCTTGTTTCAAATTCGAATCCACCTCAGCCACTTACCTATCTTTATTTTTCAAAGACATTATCAATAAGATTACCCTTTTTGTTATCTAAACGAAAAACTACCTAATTTACCATCAGGCAACATTTACGATTCGTTTTCAAACTCAAGACGATTCGTATCAGTTGGTACCAGAGCCAATTAAATTAGGCACGTTTTGATCATCTCGAGTTTTCTCTGACTAAGTTAAAAAAAATTATCGTAATATCTGGATTTTTAAACTCTTCATAATTCACCACCTCTACTATCGAGCCTTACTTTTCGACACCACCTACCAACCTTTCTACCTTTTTAAAACCTACCTTTTTTCGAAACAATTTTACCATTTTAACTCTTTGAAACGACCTACGAGTTGCTAGTAAGTCGAAGACAACCTTCTAGAATCTAGAAGAATGAATTCGAGCGGTAAAAGGCGAGAGAGATTACATTGAAAGAAAAGCCAGAAATTGAGTGAAAACACGAGCGTGAGTGTTAATAATTTCTTTGTGAGTGAACAAGTGAGGATTGTAGTAAGGTTTCATTAATCTTGTTTAACATGTCTAGGAGTCCCGAACGTCGAATAGTAAGCGACGAAGCATCAGATGTCGTCGGGGGTGGAAGAGGATTGCAACTCCGAAGGAATGATCCTGAAAGAAGAGATCCTGATTTGCAAACCGTAATGCGAGAAATCACACGTTTGTTCCAATCAATCAACGAGCGATTGGACCGAAGAAATGAACGGAGACCTCGAACAAACACCCCTCTAATTTCGAGAAGGGGATAAGAACAACCTTGGCTACATTACAACGACATCTACGAATCGAGTGAAGCTGACAGTAATCCATCTTTCGAACACAATGAACGGAAAGGAGGTCCACGAGTCCGTGAGCAAAGAGATCGAGAATAGGCTGATGACGACTTGAAAAATATTAAAATGGCGATTCCTGCTTTCCAAGGGCGGTCCGATCCAGAAGCCTACCTTGAGTGGGAAAAGAAGGTGGAGTTAATCTTCGAATGCCATAATTACTCAGAAAATAAGAAGGTGAAACTTGCTGCCATCGAATTTTCTGACTATGCCATTATTTGGTGGGATTAATTAACAACAAGTCGAAGACGGAATGGTGAACGTCCAATATCTACATGGGCGGAAATGAAGGCACTAATATGAAAAAGATTCATCCCAACTTACTATCACCGCGAATTGCATCAAAAGTTGCAAAGCCTAACTCAGGGTCATCGTAGTGTGGAGGATTACTACAAGGAAATTGAAGTGGCCATGATCCGAGCCAATGTTGATGAAGAACAAGAAGCCACAATGGCACGCTTTAGCACTGGCCTGAATCGAGATATCGCAAATGTTGTAAAACTACACCATTACATCGATATCATCGATATGGTTCACATAGCAATAAAGGTTGAAAAGCAGCCAAAACAAAAAGCTACATCTAGAGCAATCCCCAATAATGCTTCAACATCTAAGTGGGGGCAAGTGACCAACAAACTGGACATACCGAGCCGAACCAAAGAAGCAAGTGGCGCACCCAAGTTTAACAAGCCAAGCGGTGAGACGAGCAATGGCAAAATGGAAGCTATTCCGGATCGATCCCGAGATATTAAGTGTTTCAAATGTTTGGGTCGAGGCCACATTGCAAGTCAATGTCCAAATTGAAACACTATGTTTATTCGAGATATTGGCGAGATTGAATCCGAAAGTGAAAGGGAAGATGATGCCAGTGAGTGAGACGTCCCAAGACGAGGAAGAAATAAAACAAGCCGAAAATGGAGAGATTTTAGTGGTAAAAAGGAGTCTTAGCTTACAAGGCGTCGAAAATGAAGAACAACGCGAAAACATCTTCCATACGTGTTGCCAAGTACAAGAGAAGATCTATTGCGTCATTATTGACGGAGGAAGCTGTACTAATGTAGCCAGCACCATATTGGTGGAGAAACTCGAATTGACTACCTCCAAACATCCCCATCCGTATAAACTGCAATGGCTTAACGATGGGGGAAAACTTAAGGTCACAAAACAAGTTTTGGTCTCCTTAGCATTAGGGAAGTATCAAGATGAGGTCTTGTGCGATGTGGTACCGATATAAGCGGGACATCTCCTGCTTGGGCGACCTTGGCAATTCGATAAGTGAGCGATCCATGATGGCTACACCAATCGGTACACCTTCAAGTATTTGGGCCGGAACGTGACATTAGCTCCGCTAACACCCAAGCAAGTTTATGAAGATCAATTGAAGATGAAGGCATCAATTGAAAAATTAAAAGAAAGTTTACAGAAAAAAAGAGAAAGAAAAAGAAAAGAATTTAGAAAAAAAGAGGGGCAAGAAAATGAGTGATTAAAAAAGAGAGTGGGAACATAAAGAAAGGGAAACAAAAGACGAGAGTGAAAAGGAAAGTTTTTATGTTAAAGAGAAAGAAATCCGGAAGTCTATGTTTCTAAAACCCAATGATTTTGCAAAATGACAAGTTTTCACGAAAATCAAATAAATTGTTCAAATACGGTGATTTAGTGAATCAATTTTTGTCTCTTAAAAAATCGTTGAATTTGTGCAATTTTGTTTTGACGAGTACAAAGAGTTTTGTCCATATGATGTCATGTATGTAAATTTCTTTTTGGTTTAACATGTATTGAAAAAGAACAAGAAAAAAAGAGAGAAAACGAAAAAGTGTGTGAAAAAGAAACGAGAAAAGGAGATGAGCAAGTAGAAGTGAGTGTTGATTTAACTAACTCATTTAAAATTTGTTCTTCTTCTGCTTCTTCATTTCAGGTTCCCGACGTATCGCACAAGAACCTACAACTTCAATACCTCCCGAAAGAGCAACGTTTTTCTTTGATTGAAAGAGGTAAAGTTGAAGGTGAAGTTGAACCTCCCGAGTCGAAAAAGTAAGGAAGGTAAGTGTTTTGAAACAATTTTGACTCCACCAAATTTTTCAATGAATGTGACAATGTGGACAATACCGTCATTTGCCATCCCTCGGTTTTTTGTGATGTTCTAAATGATGGTAAGGCAAGTTTGTCTAAAAACATTCATTGTGATGTTTTAAATAATGTTAAGTCGAGTTTGTCTAATAAAAATCCTTGTGATGCAAAGGATGAAGGTGGAGTAATGTGTGTCCAGCTAATACAAGATTCGTTCAGGTACGACGATGATTTTTCTTTTAATCTCAATTTGTTTGATTGTGGATATTACGAGATTTGTTCATTGTCTAATATGAAATCTTTGGGCTTTTGTAAATCAATTTTGAAACTTGTCAAGAATTTTGATCGTTCGATTTTGAGTTGGTACAATTCCTATTGGTTTAACATGTTTGATTTTTCTAAACCGTTATCACATATTGGATTTAATAATCAAAATCATGTTTTTAAACCGGGGATATGTTTCGTATCATCTCTATGTAATTTAGTGGTGTGTTAGGTGAAAATTAGGTGATGACTAACTTGATTAATTTTTCTATGTAATTTAGTGGTGTGTTAGGTGAAAATTAGGTGATGACCAACTTGATTAATTTTTTATGTAATTTAGTGGTGTGTTAGGTGAAAATTAGGTGCTACTTGTATTAGCTATAAAACAATGATGCTTTGTAATAAAAATTGTGTTTTTTCATTCAAGTTAATGCTTCCTTTTTTGCTTCTCTCATTTTCTTAGCAAATTTTTTATTCTTTTCTTTCTTCTTTTGGAAGCATCGAGCCTTGTTGCTCAAGCTTCAGCTTCAATCGCTGTTTGTTTTCCAAAGTTCCAACAATTGGTATCTAGAGCCGTATTATCAGTGGACCTGTTATATTTCAAACTTGAAAATAAATGGCTGCCAATTTTTCACCGGTTGCACCACCAGTCTTCAATGGAGAAGGATTCCACATATGGCAGGTTAAGATGAGGACTTACTTGCAGGCCTTAGATCTGTAGCAAGTTGTGACCTCAGATGTTGAGGCAGCACCCCTTCGAGCCAATCCAACGGTGGCTCAGATGAAACAGCATGCTGAAGAAAGGACCAAGAGGCACAAGGCCATGTTATGCATCTAGAACTGTGTATCAGATGTCATCTTTACTAGGATCATGGCCTGTGAAACACCAAAGCAGGCCTAGAATAAACTCAAGGAGGAGTTCCAAGGCACTGAAAGAACCAGGAAATAGCAGCTTCTAAACTTGAGAAGGGACTTTGAGAATCTCAAAATGAAGGAAGAAGAAACAGTGAAGCAGTATTCAGATAGGATTATGGTTGTAGTTAACAGCATAAGGTTCTAGGAGAAGAGTTTACTAAGGCAAGAATCGTGGAGAAGGTGCTTTCAACATTGCCTGAGAGATATGAAGCAAAAATCTCATCCCTTAAGGATTCGAGAGACCTGGCTACCATCTTCTTGACTGAGCTAGTTAATGCCTTGTATGCTCAGGAACAAAGGAGGGCTAGTAGACAAGAAGTATACCAAGAAGGTGCCTTCCAAGCAAAATCAACACCATCTTCGAGCAATACTGACTACAAAGGAAAAAAGATCTGGAAGAACAGGCCTAAGCCTGATGTTGCTAGGGGTGGCGAAAAACTTTGCAAGTTTTGCAAAAGACCAGGTCATCCTGAGGTCAAATGCTAGTTCATGCCAGATGCAATATGCCAGTATTGCAAAAAGAAGGGCCATGTTGACAAGGTTTGTAAAAACAAAGGCAAACCAACTCAAGCATAATATCAACTGCCAAAAGTTGAGGCTCGAGTAGCTGAGGAGGACAGTGAGCATGAATAACAGGTTTTTGCAGTCTCATGCTTGGCTGCAAAGGAAGAAATTAACAAAGGGTGGCTCTTGGATAGTGGTTGCACCAACCATATGACATCAGATGCCTATGAATTAAATATGGACGGCAATGTTATCTTTTCCATGAGAACTTTAAAAATGTTTTCTATAAATAGTTTGTGTCTGGTCAGTTGTAAGCACTTTTTGGGGGGGGATTTTTTTGAATGAATGAATATTTTTCTTGGTGAGTTTAATTTACTCTCCTAATAAGGTTCGAATTGACTTATCTTGTTCCTAGTGGCGTCATTCTATCCTTGTTTCGAACTTATCATCCTTTCGGGTGTGGCGTTCATTTATCTGTACCGTTGGTTCTTATCTCGCTAGATAGTGGGTCTCGATTTTCATTCAAAACTCCTTTCATCAATATAAAGCTTAGAAGATTCGGGTCTTTAATTTTTATTAAAGGTTCTTCCTTGTTTCAAATTCGAATCCACCTCAGCCACTTACCTATCTTTATTTTTCAAAGACATTATCAATAAGATTACCCTTTTTGTTATCTAAACGAAAAACTACCTAATTTACCATCAGGCAACATTTACGATTCGTTTTCAAACTCAAGACGATTCGTATCAGTTGGTACCAGAGCCAATTAAATTAGGCACGTTTTGATCATCTCGAGTTTTCTCTGACTAAGTTAAAAAAAATTATCGTAATATCTGGATTTTTAAACTCTTCATAATTCACCACCTCTACTATCGAGCCTTACTTTTCGACACCACCTACCAACCTTTCTACCTTTTTAAAACCTACCTTTTTTCGAAACAATTTTACCATTTTAACTCTTTGAAACGACCTACGAGTTGCTAGTAAGTCGAAGACAACCTTCTAGAATCTAGAAGAATGAATTCGAGCGGTAAAAGGCGAGAGAGATTACATTGAAAGAAAAGCCAGAAATTGAGTGAAAACACGAGCGTGAGTGTTAATAATTTCTTTGTGAGTGAACAAGTGAGGATTGTAGTAAGGTTTCATTAATCTTGTTTAACATGTCTAGGAGTCCCGAACGTCGAATAGTAAGCGACGAAGCATCAGATGTCGTCGGGGGTGGAAGAGGATTGCAACTCCGAAGGAATGATCCTGAAAGAAGAGATCCTGATTTGCAAACCGTAATGCGAGAAATCACACGTTTGTTCCAATCAATCAACGAGCGATTGGACCGAAGAAATGAACGGAGACCTCGAACAAACACCCCTCTAATTTCGAGAAGGGGATAAGAACAACCTTGGCTACATTACAACGACATCTACGAATCGAGTGAAGCTGACAGTAATCCATCTTTCGAACACAATGAACGGAAAGGAGGTCCACGAGTCCGTGAGCAAAGAGATCGAGAATAGGCTGATGACGACTTGAAAAATATTAAAATGGCGATTCCTGCTTTCCAAGGGCGGTCCGATCCAGAAGCCTACCTTGAGTGGGAAAAGAAGGTGGAGTTAATCTTCGAATGCCATAATTACTCAGAAAATAAGAAGGTGAAACTTGCTGCCATCGAATTTTCTGACTATGCCATTATTTGGTGGGATTAATTAACAACAAGTCGAAGACGGAATGGTGAACGTCCAATATCTACATGGGCGGAAATGAAGGCACTAATATGAAAAAGATTCATCCCAACTTACTATCACCGCGAATTGCATCAAAAGTTGCAAAGCCTAACTCAGGGTCATCGTAGTGTGGAGGATTACTACAAGGAAATTGAAGTGGCCATGATCCGAGCCAATGTTGATGAAGAACAAGAAGCCACAATGGCACGCTTTAGCACTGGCCTGAATCGAGATATCGCAAATGTTGTAAAACTACACCATTACATCGATATCATCGATATGGTTCACATAGCAATAAAGGTTGAAAAGCAGCCAAAACAAAAAGCTACATCTAGAGCAATCCCCAATAATGCTTCAACATCTAAGTGGGGGCAAGTGACCAACAAACTGGACATACCGAGCCGAACCAAAGAAGCAAGTGGCGCACCCAAGTTTAACAAGCCAAGCGGTGAGACGAGCAATGGCAAAATGGAAGCTATTCCGGATCGATCCCGAGATATTAAGTGTTTCAAATGTTTGGGTCGAGGCCACATTGCAAGTCAATGTCCAAATTGAAACACTATGTTTATTCGAGATACTGGCGAGATTGAATCCGAAAGTGAAAGGGAAGATGATGCCAGTGAGTGAGACGTCCCAAGACGAGGAAGAAATAAAACAAGCCGAAAATGGAGAGATTTTAGTGGTAAAAAGGAGTCTTAGCTTACAAGGCGTCGAAAATGAAGAACAACGCGAAAACATCTTCCATACGTGTTGCCAAGTACAAGAGAAGATCTATTGCGTCATTATTGACGGAGGAAGCTGTACTAATGTAGCCAGCACCATATTGGTGGAGAAACTCGAATTGACTACCTCCAAACATCCCCATCCGTATAAACTGCAATGGCTTAACGATGGGGGAAAACTTAAGGTCACAAAACAAGTTTTGGTCTCCTTAGCATTAGGGAAGTATCAAGATGAGGTCTTGTGCGATGTGGTACCGATATAAGCGGGACATCTCCTGCTTGGGCGACCTTGGCAATTCGATAAGTGAGCGATCCATGATGGCTACACCAATCGGTACACCTTCAAGTATTTGGGCCGGAACGTGACATTAGCTCCGCTAACACCCAAGCAAGTTTATGAAGATCAATTGAAGATGAAGGCATCAATTGAAAAATTAAAAGAAAGTTTACAGAAAAAAAGAGAAAGAAAAAGAAAAGAATTTAGAAAAAAAGAGGGGCAAGAAAATGAGTGATTAAAAAAGAGAGTGGGAACATAAAGAAAGGGAAACAAAAGACGAGAGTGAAAAGGAAAGTTTTTATGTTAAAGAGAAAGAAATCCGGAAGTCTATGTTTCTAAAACCCAATGATTTTGCAAAATGACAAGTTTTCACGAAAATCAAATAAATTGTTCAAATACGGTGATTTAGTGAATCAATTTTTGTCTCTTAAAAATCGTTGAATTTGTGCAATTTTGTTTTGACGAGTACAAAGAGTTTTGTCCATATGATGTCATGTATGTAAATTTCTTTTTGGTTTAACATGTATTGAAAAAGAACAAGAAAAAAAGAGAGAAAACGAAAAAGTGTGTGAAAAAGAAACGAGAAAAGGAGATGAGCAAGTAGAAGTGAGTGTTGATTTAACTAACTCATTTAAAATTTGTTCTTCTTCTGCTTCTTCATTTCAGGTTCCCGACGTATCGCACAAGAACCTACAACTTCAATACCTCCCGAAAGAGCAACGTTTTTCTTTGATTGAAAGAGGTAAAGTTGAAGGTGAAGTTGAACCTCCCGAGTCGAAAAAGTAAGGAAGGTAAGTGTTTTGAAACAATTTTGACTCCACCAAATTTTTCAATGAATGTGACAATGTGGACAATACCGTCATTTGCCATCCCTCGGTTTTTTGTGATGTTCTAAATGATGGTAAGGCAAGTTTGTCTAAAAACATTCATTGTGATGTTTTAAATAATGTTAAGTCGAGTTTGTCTAATAAAAATCCTTGTGATGCAAAGGATGAAGGTGGAGTAATGTGTGTCCAGCTAATACAAGATTCGTTCAGGTACGACGATGATTTTTCTTTTAATCTCAATTTGTTTGATTGTGGATATTACGAGATTTGTTCATTGTCTAATATGAAATCTTTGGGCTTTTGTAAATCAATTTTGAAACTTGTCAAGAATTTTGATCGTTCGATTTTGAGTTGGTACAATTCCTATTGGTTTAACATGTTTGATTTTTCTAAACCGTTATCACATATTGGATTTAATAATCAAAATCATGTTTTTAAACCGGGGATATGTTTCGTATCATCTCTATGTAATTTAGTGGTGTGTTAGGTGAAAATTAGGTGATGACTAACTTGATTAATTTTTCTATGTAATTTAGTGGTGTGTTAGGTGAAAATTAGGTGATGACCAACTTGATTAATTTTTTATGTAATTTAGTGGTGTGTTAGGTGAAAATTAGGTGCTACTTGTATTAGCTATAAAACAATGATGCTTTGTAATAAAAATTGTGTTTTTTCATTCAAGTTAATGCTTCCTTTTTTGCTTCTCTCATTTTCTTAGCAAATTTTTTATTCTTTTCTTTCTTCTTTTGGAAGCATCGAGCCTTGTTGCTCAAGCTTCAGCTTCAATCGCTGTTTGTTTTCCAAAGTTCCAACAATTGGTATCTAGAGCCGTATTATCAGTGGACCTGTTATATTTCAAACTTGAAAATAAATGGCTGCCAATTTTTCACCGGTTGCACCACCAGTCTTCAATGGAGAAGGATTCCACATATGGCAGGTTAAGATGAGGACTTACTTGCAGGCCTTAGATCTGTAGCAAGTTGTGACCTCAGATGTTGAGGCAGCACCCCTTCGAGCCAATCCAACGGTGGCTCAGATGAAACAGCATGCTGAAGAAAGGACCAAGAGGCACAAGGCCATGTTATGCATCTAGAACTGTGTATCAGATGTCATCTTTACTAGGATCATGGCCTGTGAAACACCAAAGCAGGCCTAGAATAAACTCAAGGAGGAGTTCCAAGGCACTGAAAGAACCAGGAAATAGCAGCTTCTAAACTTGAGAAGGGACTTTGAGAATCTCAAAATGAAGGAAGAAGAAACAGTGAAGCAGTATTCAGATAGGATTATGGTTGTAGTTAACAGCATAAGGTTCTAGGAGAAGAGTTTACTAAGGCAAGAATCGTGGAGAAGGTGCTTTCAACATTGCCTGAGAGATATGAAGCAAAAATCTCATCCCTTAAGGATTCGAGAGACCTGGCTACCATCTTCTTGACTGAGCTAGTTAATGCCTTGTATGCTCAGGAACAAAGGAGGGCTAGTAGACAAGAAGTATACCAAGAAGGTGCCTTCCAAGCAAAATCAACACCATCTTCGAGCAATACTGACTACAAAGGAAAAAAGATCTGGAAGAACAGGCCTAAGCCTGATGTTGCTAGGGGTGGCGAAAAACTTTGCAAGTTTTGCAAAAGACCAGGTCATCCTGAGGTCAAATGCTAGTTCATGCCAGATGCAATATGCCAGTATTGCAAAAAGAAGGGCCATGTTGACAAGGTTTGTAAAAACAAAGGCAAACCAACTCAAGCATAATATCAACTGCCAAAAGTTGAGGCTCGAGTAGCTGAGGAGGACAGTGAGCATGAATAACAGGTTTTTGCAGTCTCATGCTTGGCTGCAAAGGAAGAAATTAACAAAGGGTGGCTCTTGGATAGTGGTTGCACCAACCATATGACATCAGATGCTAGCATTTTCAAGTTCATCGACAGAAGCTTCAAAGCCAAAGTTAAAGTGGGAAATGGTCATGTTATTGAGGCAGAAGGTAAGGGTGATGTACTGATACACACACCTAAAGGCAACAAACTACTCTCAAATGTCTTGTTGGTGCCTCAGATTGATGGAAATCTTCTAAGCATAGCTCAGTTGCTAAACAAGGGCTATACTGTTGTGTTCGAGGCCAAGGAATGCAGAATTAGTGATCCACATGGATCCAAGCTTATGTCAATCACAATGGTTGATAAAAGCATTGTTGTTGACTGGACAAATAACTTAAGCTCAGCCTATACAGTTTCAACTGATGAGTCCAAGCTTTGTCATCAAAGACCCGGGCATGCCAACTTTAACTCGATGTCCAAGATGATCAATGAAGGTCTAGTTGAAAACCTCATCAACTCTGTGAACAATAAAGGTGTTTGTGAAGTATGTCAGCTAGAAAACAAGCCAGACATCCTTTCCCATCGAATCAAGCTTGGAGAGCATCAGAGAAGCTTCAACTAGTACACACTGATGTATGTGGTCCTATGAAGACTGAATCACTCAGTTGAAGAAGGTATTTCATCTTGTTCATTGATGACTATTCAAGATATTACTGGATTTATTTCCTAAAATAAAAATCAGAAGTGGCTCATGTATTCTTGAAGTTTAAAGCACAGGCTGAAACAGAAATAAGTTGCAGACTCAAGACAATTAGATCTGATAACGGAGCCGAGTACATCTCAGCTCAATTTCAAGCCATCTGCACTGATGCTGGCATTAAACATTGGTTGACAAATGTTTATACTCCTTAACAGAATGGAGTAAATGAAAAGAAGAACAGGAGCCTGCTCGATATGGCCAGATGCCTTATGTTTGAAAAGAATGTGCCCAAAAATATGTAGGCTAAAGCAGTGAATACTACTGCTTATTTACAAAACAAACTTCCCTCAAAGGCCCTGGCTTTCAAAACATTATTTGAAGCTTGGTTCAGGTTCAAGCCATCACTGGCTCACCTTAGAACCTTTGGTTGTTTATGCTATGCACAGGTTCCAGCTATTAGGAGAAGCAAATTTGATGAAAGATCTCAAACAGGCATATTGGTGGGGTATAGCTCGACCAAAAAGGGGCTATAGAATTTTTATTCCCTCATCAAATAAGGTCCTAGTAAGTAGAGATGTTATCTTTGATGAGAAGGCATGCTGGGACTGGGAAAAGAATGTGCCAGTTGCTACTTTTGAAGAAATCACAACAGGCCAGATTGAAACTAATCGAGAGGGTGCTGAAATAAACTATGATAATGTCTCGGTCAGGGGAACGAGGTCACTAGCAGAAGTTTATGAGAGGGCACAAGTGGCCATTGTTGAGCCAAGTTGCTTTGAAGAAGCTCAAGCACACCAAGGTTGGCAGCAGGCTATAGCTGATGAAATGCACATGATTGAGAAAAATAAAACCTGAGAGCTGGTTGAAAGGCCTTCAAATAGAAAGGTTATAAGTGTCAAGTAGGTTTATCGAGCTAAGCTAAATGCAGATGGAAATCTGAATAAGCTAAAAGCTAGGCTTGTAGTCAAAGGATTCAGCCAAAGATATGGGTTAGATTACATGGAGACATTTGCTCCAGTGGCCAGGCTCGATACAATAAAACTGCTAGTTGCCTTATAGCTCAGATGAATTGAAAAACTCACCAGCTCGATGTGAAATCAGTCTTTCTCAATGGCTTCCTTGAGGAAGAGATCTATGTTGATCAGGCACAAGGCTTTGAGTGACTGGGAAGGAAGATATGGTATATAAGCTGAACAAAGCCTTGTATAGCTTGAAGCAAGCTCCAAAGGCTTGGTACAGCAGAATTGATGGGTACTTGACCACCTTGAGGTTTGACAGAAGCATCAACAAGCCTACATTGTATGTCAAAAGGGAAGGACTTCAAGCACAGCTCATTGTTTCCTTGTATGTTGATGACCTGTTGGTGACAGGAGGAGATCATGTAATAGTAGCTGACTTTAAAGCTAAAATGATGAGCATGTTTGAAATGTCTGACCTGGGACATATGTCTTATTTCCTTAGAATGGAGGTGTGCCAGACAAGAAATGGAATCTTATTAGGCCAACAAACATTTGCCTTAAAGATCTTAAAGAAGTTCTCTATGGAGAATAGCAAGCCAACAAGCACACCAATGGCTGTTGGAATGAAGCTATCTGTTCGAACTTTGGACAACAAACAGCGATTGAAGCTGAAGCTTGAGCAGCAAGGCTTGATGCTTCCAGTAGAAAAAAGAAAAGAACAGAAAATTTGCTAAGAAAACGAGAGAAGCAAGAAAATGAGCATTAACTTGAATGAAAAAACACATAATTTTTATTACAAAACATCATTGTTTTATAGTTAATACAAGTAGCACCTAATTTTCACCTAACACACCACTAAATTACATAGAAAATTAATCAAGTTGGTCATCACCTAATTTTTACCTAACACACCACTAAATTACATAGAAAAATTAATCAAGTTGGTCATCACTTAATTTTCACCTAATACACCACTAAATTACATAGAAAAATTAATCAAGTTGGTCATCACCTAATTCTCAACTAACACACCACTAAAGCATGGGAGGGCATACTTCAACACTCCTCCTTGGTCTCCATGCTGCATACTTCTAACTTCTTTCTCAGTTGAATAAACCTCGTTGCATTGAGGGCTTTGGTAAAAATATCAGCAATCTGATTCTCAGAACTATAATAAATCATCTCAGTTTCTCGAGCTTGTTTCATCTCTCTTACCACATGAAGTTTGATGTTGAAGTGTTTTATTCTGTCATAGAAGACTGGATTCTTTGCAATTGCAGCAGCCGACTTATTGTCACATAGGATCTCTGTTGCTCCCTCTTATAGTAGATTCAAATCAGTTAGAATTTTTCTTAGCCATATAAATTGATTCACAGCAGTAGCAGTTGCAACATACTCAGCTTCTGCTGTTGATTGAGCAACCAAGTGTTGCTTCTTTGAGCACCAGCAAAACATTGTTAACCAAGTGTGAAAGCATAGCCTGAGGTACTCTTTATGCCATCCTTTGATCCAGCCCAATCACTGTTTGTATAGCCTATCAGCTTTATATCTTCAACTTTGCAAAATTTCAAACCATAGCTCAGAGTCCCTTTGATGTACCTGAGCACTCTTTTAGCTGCTTGTAAGTGCTGTTCATTACAGCAATGCATAAACCTTGATAACATACTAACAACAAACATAATGTCAGGCCTAGTGGTAGTTAAGTACAGTAAGCAACCAACCATATCCTATAGGAAGATTCATCAACTTACTCATAAGCTCCTTGACTCGATAGCTTCATTCCAACAACCATTTGTGTGCTTGTTGTCTTGCTATTCTCCATAGAGAACTCCTTTAAGATCTTCAAGGCAAACGTTTGTTGGCCTAAGAAGATTCCATTTCTTGTCTAGCACACCTCCATTCCAAGGAAATAAGACATATGCCCCAGGTTAGACATTTCAAACATGCTCATCATTTTAGCTTTAAAGTCAGCTACTATTACATGATCTCCTCTTGTCACCAACAGGTCATCAACATACAAGGAAACAATGAGCTGTGTTTAAAGTCCTTCCCTCTTGACATACAATGTAGGCTCGCTGATGCTTTTGTCAAACCCCAAGGTGGTCAAGTACTCATCAATTCTGCTGTACCAAGCCTTTGGAGCTTGCTTCAAGCTATACAAGGCTTTGTTCAGCTTATATACCATATTTTCCTTGCCAGTCACCTCAAAGCCTTGTGGCTGATCAACATAGATCTCTTCCTCAAGGAAGCCATTGAGAAAGGCTGATTTCACATCGAGCTGGTGAATTTACCAATTCTATTTGAAGGCCTTTCAACCAGCTCTTAGGTTTTATTCTTCTCGATCATGTGCATTTCATCAGCCATAGCCTGCTGCCAACCTTGGTGTGCTTGAGCTTCTTCAAAGCAACTTGGCTCAACAATGGCCACTTGTGCCCTCTCATAAACTTCTGCTAGTAACCTCGTTCCCCTAACTGGGACATTATCATAGTTTATTTTAGCACCCTCTCGATTAGTTTCAATCTGATCTGTTGTGATGTAACAACTGGCACATTCTTTTTCTAGTCCTAGCATGCCTTCTCACCAAAGATAACATCTCTGCTTACTAGGACCTTATTTAATGAGGGAATAAAAATTCTATAGCCCTTTTTGGTCGAGCTATACCCTACCATTATGCCTGCTTGAGATCTTTCATCACATTTACTTCTCCTAATAGCTGGAACCTGTGCATAGCATAAACAACCAAAGGTTCTAAGGTAAGCCAGTGATGGCTTGAACCCGAACCAAACCTCAAATGATGTTTTGTGAACCAGGGCCTTTGAAGGAAGTCTGTTTTGTAAATAAGCAGCAGTGTTCACTACTTTAGCCCACATATTTTTGGGCACATTCTTTTCAAACATAAGGCATCTGGCCATATCGAGCAAGCTCCTGTTCTTCCTTTCACTTACTCCATTCTGTTGAGGAGTATAAACATCTGTCAACTGATGTTTAATGCCAGCATCAGTGCAGATGGCTTGAAACTGAGCTGAGATGTACTCGGCTCCATTATCAGATCTAATTGTCTTGAGTCTGCAACCTATTTTTGTTTCGGCCTGTGCTTTAAACTTCAAGAATACATGAGCCACTTCTGATTTTTGTTTTAGGAAATAAATCCAGCAATATTTTGAATAGTCATCAATGAGCAAGATGAAATACCTGCTTCCACTGAGTGATTCAGTCTTCATAGGACCACATACATCAGTGTGTACTAGTTGAAGCTTCTCTGATGCTCTCCAAGCTTGATTCGATGGAAAAGGATGTCTAGCTTGTTTTCCTAGCTGGCATACTTCACAAACACCTTCATTGTTCACAGAGTTGATGAAGTTTTCAACTAGACCTTCATTGATCATCTTGGACATCGATTTAAAGTTGGCATGCCCAAGTCAATGATGCCAAAGCTTGGACTCATCAGTCGAAGCTATATAGGCTAAGCTTAAGTTATTTGTCCAATCAACAACAATGCCTTTATCAACCATTGTGATTGACATAAGCTTGGATCTATGTGGATCACTAATTCTGCATTCCTTGCCCTCGAACACAACAGTATAGCCCTTGTTTAGCAACTGAGCTATGCTTAGAAGATTTCTATCAATCTGAGGCACCAACAAGACATTTGAGAGTAGTTTGTTGCTTATAGGTGTGTGTATCAGTATATCACCCTTACCTTCTGCCTCAATGACATGACCATTTCCCACTTTAACTTTGGCTTTGAAGCTTCTGTCGATGAACTTGAAAATGCTAGCATCTGATGTCATATAGTTGGTGTAACTACTATCCAGGAGCCACCTTTTGTTAATTTCTTCCTTTGCAACCAAGCATGATACGGCAAAAATCTGCTCTTCATGCTCACTGTCCTCCTTAGCTACTCGAGCCTCAGCTTTTGGCAGTTGATATTGTGCTTGAATTGGTTTGCCTTTGTTTTTGCAAACTTTCTCAACATGGCCCTTCTTTTTCAATACTGGCATATTGCATCTGGCCTGAACCAGCATTTGACCTCAAGATGACCTGGTCTTTTGCAAAGCTTGCAAAGTTTTTCACCACCCCTAGTAACATCAGGCTTTGGCCTGTTCTTCCAGATCTTTTTTCCTTTGTAGTCAGTATTGCTCGAAGATGGTTTTGATTTTGCTTGGAAGGCACTTTTTTGGTATACTTCTTATCTACTAGCCCTCCTTTGTTCCTGAGCATACAAGGCATTAACTAGCTCAGTTAAGGAGACGGTAGCCAGGTCTCTCGAATCCTCAAGGGATGAGATTTTTGCTTCATATCTCTCAGGCAATGTTAAGAGTCCCTTTTCCACGATTCTTGCCTCAGTAAACTCTTCTCCTAGCAACCTTATGCTGTTAACTACAACCATAATCCTGTCTGAATACTACTTCACTGTTTCTTCTTCCTTCATTTTGAGATTCCTAAAGTCCCTTCTCAAGTTTAGAAGCTGTTGTTTCCTAGTTCTTTCAGTGCCTTGGAACTACTCATTGAGTTTGTCCCAGGCCTGCTTTGGTGTTTCACAGGCCATGATCCTGGTGAAGATGACATCTGATACACAGTTCTGGATGCATGACATGGCCTTGTGCCTCTTAGTCCTTTCTTCAGCATGCTATTTTATCTGAGCCACCGTTGGATTGGCTCGAAGGGGTGCTGGCTCAATGTCTGAGGTCACAACTTGCCACAGATCAAAGGCCTGCAGGTAAGTCCTCATCTTAACCTGCCATATGTGGAACCCTTCTCCATTGAAGACTGGTGGTGCAACTGGTGAAAAATTTATAGCCATTTATTTTCAAGGTTGAAATATAACAGGTCCACTGAGAATACGGCTCTAGATACCAATTGTTGGAACTTTGGACAACAAACAGCGATTGAAGCTGAAGCTTGAGCAGCAAGGCTCGATGCTTCTAGCAGAAGAAAGAAAAGAACAAAAAATTTGCTAAGAAAACGAGAGAAGCAAAAAAGTAAGCATTAACTTGAATGAAAAAACACATAATTTTTATTACAAAGCATTTGTTTTATAGCTAATACAAGTAGCACCTAATTTTCACCTAACACACCACTAAATTACATAGAAAATTAATCAAGTTGGTCATCACTTAATTTTCACCTAACACACCATTAAATTACATAGAAAAATTAATCAAGTTGGTCATCATCTAATTTTCACCTAACACACCACTAAATTACATAGAAAAATTAATCAAGTTGGTCATCAACTAATTTTCACCTAACACACAACTAAATTATATAGAAAAATTAATCAAGTTGGTCATAACCTAATTTTCACCTCACACACCACTAAAGCATGGGAGGGCATACTTCAACAAAATCATCTATATATATATATATGCTCCACATCAATGTCTATTTTAAAGATTTTTTAGAATTAAATTATTAGAAGCCCTTAAATTGAAGTGTGTGAAATGACAAATATGAAAAGAAGCACTAACCATGCATAAATTATTGTGATTTGAAAGTATAAAGTAATTAGATAAATTATTGAAGTTTACACATACCTTTCCCCATACAACTCTCCAATGGCTTACTGCACAAATTAGCAAAATATTATGAAAGATGGTAAGTAAAAAAAGTAAGATTAAAACAAAGGAATTTCAATTTATATAAGATGTCAAATGAATAATATTTTAACAGTATCCAACATGAATGGAAAATGGCATGAGAGCCCAGAGTTAGAGAGTAAATATACTGCTGAATTTATTTTTTCGTAAAAAAATTATGGTGTTATAAATAAATTAATAGAAAGAACGGACCAACCTGATACTACCAAATGTGCGGGATGTGCCAATTTGCACCATTGTCCTCCCTACATCTTTCATTCAATTGGGAGCTCTCCTATTATTATGGAAGTTTTTACGCCACTCCAGAAGATGCCGACACTTTGGAATATTTTTCAGCGTTAGATAGCGTAGGTTTGTATGATCTTGGAATATTTAGAAGTCAGCTGCTGATAGCTCCAGCTCCTTGCAGTCCCTTACTTCAAACCCTTCAAGGGAAGTGAGATGTCGGAACACAGGAGGGAGTTGTTGGAACACAGGGAGTGACCTCAATCCACTGCAATTATGAATTTCTAATGTTTTCAATTGAACAAAATGCTGAAGCCCACGGGGGAGAGAGACCAACTGTGGAATTTTATCAATCATCAAACGAGAGAGATTCTTAAGGGGTTCCCATTGCATGCCCTCTAAATCAAGCTCTTTGCAATCTCTAATTGTTAAACTTTTGAGGCCGATGAGATGTTGCAGGCACTCATCTAGCATGTGAATGTCTAATCTCTCAACATTGTCTACTTGGAAAGATTTCAATTTGGAGAGAGGAAGAGAAGAGGTTGAAGTTGATGGGGTCTTAGCATTCATGTTCATCTTGGTAGTCTGCTTTAACGGCCTTAAACTGGTATTCACCAACTTTAGCCAATCATCGAGTGAAGGATACAATGGCATTGATGCCAAAGAACAGTTTTCAATTTTTAAACAGGAAAGACAAGGAAATGCCATGGTTGATGTTCCCACAACTGTTGCGTCGTACTCATTGGAATCATCACCAATTACTTTTGTAGTCCTCCACCAACTCTTCATATTTGGGCAATCCCGTAGGTAAAGATACTTCAGCAATGGGAAGAATGACTCCAGTTCTCCTTGACTTCCTTTTGGGCTATTATCATCCATATACTCTAGCTCAATTAAATCACAAATTACCAAATCTTGAAGACAAGGAAATTGAGCAAAGGACGGGAGGTGTTTGAATTTACTTTTAAGTCCCCATATTTTAATATGGACGAGATTTGTGAGCAAAGAAAGCCAACTTGGAAACTTAACATCACCCATCCATCCTCGAATACAGAGCCCCTTGAGATTAGGATGAGGCTGGAGGTCTTCTAGTGACTTGTCGTCATCATTGTCATCATCAAAATAAAAGCCCCATTCTAAAACCAACGATTTTAAATGTTATTTCTCTTTCAAATTAGCAGCCTTGAATTTCTCTTTTGCATTTTTTCGAATCCCAAATTTGTTATTCTTAGCTCTCCCATTAAGTTGTTAAGCCCTCTCAATTCATTTAGATCTACACCGCCATGAGAACCATCTTTATCCACTACAAACATGCTTGACGTTTCAAGGGAACTCAGCTTTTCTATTTCACGTGGCATATGAGTTAAGCCATTACAAGCTTCACACCCAAGATGGGTAAGATTCACCAATTTTTCAATGTTCTTCGGTAATTCTTCAAGCTCCCAACCCCGATCAAGTTTCAGCACTTGCAAATTATGTAACTTACAAATACTCTTTGGAAGAATCTTAAGATCACGATTTTGGGAAAGATCAAGGAACCTCAAATGTTTCAACTTATAAATGGAGCGTGGAATCATCTTAAAATCTATATCATCCGATTTTAGTATACGCAAGCATCTACAATTTGCAATTATCAAATCCCAAGTTTCCTTTCTTGACAACTCCTTTCCATTAAACAAAAGTATTGATGAAGGATTAATTGATAAGTGGCGACATTTTTCACCATACTTACTGGCAATTTTATTTGCATCTATATTTCTACTTTCCTTCCCTGCTACTGATTCAGCTAGATCATGCATTAAATTATTCACTTTACATGTTAGTCCTTCTCCTGGAAATCTCTCTCCTACCTCTTGAAAGAAACTTCTACCAACCAAATCATTAAAATACCCAATCCCAATCTCCTCAAGAGATGGACTTGGATTCAATTGTTTTATGTAACCTTGTGCAATCCAAAATTGAACAAGAGTTTTTACATGAATTACATGATCTTTTGGAAAGAACGCCACTCATTTTCAGTTTCTTTGTAAGATAATGTACTTGCTATTGTCCTTATGACTGAGGGAACCCCACCACACCTTTCCAAAATTTGTTTCCCTATTTCCACAAAGGCTGGATTTTTAAATCAGCATATCTTTACTCGAATGCTATTTCTTTGAACAAAAACCAAACATCGTCATCAGACAAGCGTTTCAGAACATAAGACTGACATTTATTAGTAATATTTGCTATTATTGAAGAGCGAGTAGTTACTATTATCCTACTTCCTTTAGCCCCACTCGTCAATAAATCCTTTAACCTTGACCATTGTTGCTCATCTTCATTCCAAATGTCATCCAAAACAAACAAATATTTTGGCCCATCGATTTTATCTCGAAGTTGTTTTTCCAGTTGGTCCATTGAGAGATTTTGATATGGTGCTTGGCCAGTTGCAGATTTGATAATGTTTTCTACAATTTTTTTGACATCAAAAACATATGAAACAGACACCCACATCATCAACTCAAAATGATGTTTGACCGTTTCATCATTATAGACAAACTATGCCAAAGCAGTCTTCCCTAACCCTCCTAACCCCACAATTGGAATGATGTAAACATTTTCTTCACTTTCAAACCCTAACATGAGGTTTAGAAGAGCTACTCTATTATCATCCCTCCCTATTATTTGGTCTTTATTCATAAAAGAGTGTGTTTCTCGCCTCTTTTTAGTCATAAAAGAGGTTTCCATGAGGCCTTCATGCTCTACCAAGTCTAACATGTTGGCCTCATTTATAATTTGTGACATTCTAGCAAGTTCATTATCTTTGAAAGAATGCCACCCCTTTTCAGTTTCTTTGTAAGATAATGTACTTGCTATCGTCCTTATGACTAAGGGAACCCCACCACACCTTTCCAAAATTTGTTTCCCTATTTCCATAAAGGCTGGATTTGTTGAGTCTGCATACCTTTGCCCAAATGCTATTTCTTTGAACAAAAACCAAGCATCGTCATCAGACAAGCGTTTCAGAACATAAGACTGATATTTATTAGTAATATTTGCTACTATGGAAGAGCGAGTAATTACTATTATCCTACTTCCTTTAGTCCTACCCATCAATAACATTTTAAAACTAACCCATTCTTTGCTATTCACATTCCAAATGTCATCCAAAACAAGCAAATATCTTTTCCCACAAATTTTATATCGAAGTTGTTTTTGCAATTGGTCCATTTCGAGATTTTTATCTAGTGGTTGGTCAGTTGCAGATTTGATAATGTTTTCTACAATTTTTTTGACATCAAAAACATCTGAAACACACACCCACATCATCAAGTCAAAATGATTTTTGACCATTTCATCATTATAGACAAACTGGGCCAAAGCAGTCTTCCCTAACCCTCCTAACCCAACAATTGGAATGATGTAAACATTTCTTCACTTTCAAACTCTATCACCGTCCCTCCCTATTATTTGGTCTTTATTCACAAAAAAGTGTGTTTCTCGCCTCTTTTTAATCATGAAAGAGGTCTCCATGAGGCCTTCATGCTCTACCAAGTCCAACATGTTGGCCTCACTTATAGTTTGTGACATTCTAGCAAGTTCATTATCTTTGAAAGAATGCCACTCCATTTTAGTTTCTTTGTAAGATAATGCACTTGCTATCTCCCTTATGACTAAGGGAACGCCACCACACCTTTCCAAAATTTGTTTCCCTATTTCCAAAAAGGCTAGATTTTTTTGGGTCTGCATATCTTAGCTTAAATGCTATTTCTTTGAACAAAAACCAAGCATCGTCATCAGACAAGCGTTTCAGAACATAAGACTGACATTTAATAGTAATATTTGCTACTATTGAAGAGCGAGTAGTTACTATTACTATTATCCTACTTCCTTTAGCCCCACCCATCAATAACATTTTAAACTAACCCATTCTTCCCAATTCACATTCAAAATTTCATCCAAAACAAGCAAATATTTTTTCCCACAAATTTTATCTCGAAGTTGTTTTTGCAATTGGTCCATTGAGAGATTTTGATATGGTGCTTGGCCAGTTGCAGATTGGATAATGTTTTCAACAATTTTTTTGATATCAAAAACATCTGAAACACACACCCACATCGTCAACTCAAAATGATTTTTAACCATTTCATCATTATAGACAAACTGGGCAGTCTTCCCTAACCCTCCTAACCCCACAATTGGAATGATGCAAACATTCTCTTCACTTTCAAACCCTAACATGAGGTTTAGAAGAGCTACTCTATCACCGTCCCTCCCTATTATTTGGTCTTCATTCACAAAAGAGTGTGATGGTACCCTCTTTTTAGTCATGAAAAAGGTTTCCGCGGGGTGATCAAGCGGAAAGAAGCAAAAAGTGTTGGCCTCACTTTTAAGTGAATCTAATCTCGCTTTAATGGCCTTAATTTCGCGACCCATTTTGAAACCATAGGCAAACTGGTTTGAGCTTGAGAAGAAAAGGCGTACCTCTTTTGTCAGCTTGTTCCCACCCATTAGATCTTTTCGCAAAGCTTCGGTTGAGAAATCATCGAGCAAGTCGTCGGCATCTTGAAGTACATCCTTCAGCTTTTCAAGCCAAACTGTGATTGCTGGCCACCGATTTCTCTGCTGCATCATCGATTTTACGGACAGTGTATTTGAGGTGGGCGATGTCACGTACGAGATTCCTCAACAGTCTATTTTGATAGAGAGCAGGAGAGCTGAACCTAGTAATGAGCTGTTCGGCAATGTCGAAAGCAATTGCTCCGGCCATTGTTGTTCAAACTGAAATCAAGGCCAAAAGTATTTGAAATCAAGGCAAGAGGAGAAAATGAGAATGATTGGAACAAGATGAAACACAGATGTGGATCCAACCATGCAGAGACTATGCATTTTATAGATGTTACCATCCACCCACCGAGTAGTATTATTAAATAAAAAGTAAAGTTGATCGGTGGGAAATGGTCCCTCCATTTTACCGTTTGACACAAATTTCTAAATATTAGCTTCAAAAGCTGCAGACAATAAAACTAATGAAAAAGCTACAAAAGCAAAAAGCAGGAGCCAAACCCCATTGAATCCAAGGCGATACTAATATTTGGGTCAAGATGCATCGGTTTTTTTTTTTTTTTTGCATGTTTCTCTAAAATTTATATCTGGAGTTTCTTTTTTCTGCTCATGTGACTTAGCCTATAATAAAATAAAATCAATTAAATCAAATATAAGAATTAATTAAACTGATAAAAATTTTGATTTATTTTGATTGATTCTTTTCAGTATTATCAATTTAATGATTTTTTTGCGAAGTGCTTTCATTAAATAATGTATGACAATCATTTAAACTGCACTGTGTTGGAACATTATCTAGAATACTAAATGCGGAAATATATATTTTTGTGAGTTGGCACACATTGTACAAGTAAAGAATAATAAAGCACACAATTAAATTTAAATTGTTTACGCAATTCTGAACTTGTCCTACATCTGCGAGATCTTATCTAGTGATAAATTCACTATAAACTTCACAATACAAAAAAAATTTAAGCTCAGTCCCTCAAAACACTTGTTGCAACCTCACTCTTGTACAATTAAATAAACTCTCTATCAAATCTACCTACTGTAAGTGAAAATTAACACTCGAAGGTTATAACAATGGAACTCGATAATAGTTCCGTTCCTCACTATAAACATATGTGCTCCTTTAAATCCACACATCACCCATGAAGCAAATCTTCTATATATAAACTCTAGGATCAATTAAGCTTTTACATAAGCTCCTTGTAACCTGGAATAATAAATAATCTATGCAATATCTCCAGCAACTGTCATCATTGAATTAGGACTCTTCCAAAAACAACAACGAACCTAGAAATGCCAATAGAGAATACGTTAAAATTTATGTATTTTAGACCAAGCAGTGTCCAAATGTAGAAAAACTTACTGTTACTAAACACAACTTTATATCATGTGCATAAATGGTGGCTAACCACAAACCCATCGCCTATGCTTTTCCAGTGCAAGCTTAACAAAGGGCCAGGCATTGGGCATCATCATCATCTGTAGTGGTAACAAATTCACATCCCCATTAATGTTTATATTGTTGTTCATCTATAAATAATCAAACCATTTTATCAATCTCAACCTCACGACCAAATATTCTGAAGCAAGATCCTTCAAAATTCAAACAGCTAAAAGGGATGCCCTGCATCAAAGAATATAGAGAAATATCCCCCTCCATTTTCATCCACCCTTAACCCCTAGCTCCTGATCAATTTACTTGCTTGACAACTACATTGCGTGTTTAAGCTCTCTCCAACACGACTCCAAGAATCTGTCAATAGCATAGGTACCATATAAGCTAGTAATCAGTTGGCATATATATTATAACTCTTGAAATACTCCATATATATAATTTATACCCGATCAATTGGAAATTATAATGAAACTGATGACATATATTACCATTTTTGTTTTGTTGGAATATTTTGGCAGATGAACAAATTGTAGTTGATAGTATGGCCTCTGCTTCTTGTCATATATGCTATGCTCTGCCGAAGAAGAGAGTCAAAATCTAACAAAAATTAGGATTAGATCAACAGAGGGACTCTTCGACAATGAAATTGAGGATAAATCTACAAAATGTGTCGATCTTCAACAAAGAGAAAAAGAAAGAGAAAGAACAAATGTGCATACAGGGTAGGATTTCATGGGAGTACAATGCCATGGACAGATCAGCTCATGAAGAATGCATGTCCTTTTTTACCTTCTACATTGAACTATTGCTGAAAAAAAGAAGAAGCCTAATTACACGGTTATATAAGATCATTGAAATTATGAAATTAACATGGTCTAAAAGAGTAAAGCAACTAAATAGTTACCACATCTCTTTCTGTATGTGAATTCTTAAAGTTGTCAAATGCAAATGCCTTTCAGAAATACGTGGGCCAATCACTTACTGCACAAATTAGCAAAAATATTATTAAAGAATTTGTACTAGTAGGAGTTGTATTCCATTAAGGAAATTAATGAAAGTACCAACCTAAAGGGATGTGAGCAATCCTACACCAATCGGCACCAATGTCCTTTTGACACCTTTCCTCCAACTGAGGAACTCCATGTATATGTAACTGTTGCAAATTGGTTAGGCGACGCATTTCGTCCGGAAGTGACGTTAATGACAGAAAGCCTTTGCACATTTGTTAGATAAGTAAGCTCTCTCCCAACTCACTTTACCTACTATAAGTGAAAATCAACACTCAAAAATAATTCTTCACCATGAACATTTATGCTCTCTTAAATCCATGCATCACCGATAAAATAAATCATCTATATATAAGCTCCAAAATAGATCAAGCTTAAGCTCCATGTATATATATAGGTGACCAATATTGACCTCATTATTGTCTTGGTATGTTTGTGCCAATACAGGATATGCTAAAATTGCTCTCATTTTAGAGCAGCGTTCAAATGTACAAACACTTACTGTCACTAAATAGAACTTGATATCCTCTGCATGAATGGTGGCCAACGACAAAGCCATTTGTAGAGCCCAATTTTTAGCCCGGGCCGAATAAATTAACAGTCTAAGTTTTTACAGACCCAAATACAAAATCCAAAGCCGAATCAAGCCCAAAACTTAACCCTAGCCAAAACCAATCAGAAAAAAAAACAAAAGAATGAACAAACCCTAGGTGCGGCGCACCTAGGGTCTTCTGACCTGCCCCCCCTTGCGCCGCCACTGGCCACCGCCTGTCAACACTGCCCATTTACCTGCAAAAAAAAAAAAAAGCAGAATAATCATTTTGGTCAAAGCAAGTTGTAAATGGCTATAAAGCCATGCGAACCCAATGTATTTTGCTTTCTGGACGATTATTGAATACAAAAACAGAGAGATCCAAAAACAGAAAGAAATCATCAATACAAAAACGACATATTTCGAATACAAAAAGGTGAGTATCGAATACGCAAAAAGAAACAAAGTTTTTCAACAGAAACTATACAAGGTGATTCATGCATTTATAATAAATAATAGCAAAAAATGTTTACCTGTCGTTTCATTTGAGGCAGCCGTTGGGATCACCGTCGATTCGCAAGGCCATCAAATCCTTTCGGATTCGGTCAAAGGCCCCGCCGGCGAACGATGAAAGCCGATAGGTTCTTTTTCTTTTAGGGAGTTTTTGGGTTTCATTTTGAAGGCTTTGGGTTCTAAATCTGTTTTTACGTGAAAAAGGATCAAAAATAGGTCGGGGCGATTTCCGGCCACCGCGGACTTTTTAGCTGTTTGGAATTTCAGCCAACTTTTTTATTGAAGGTGGATTCAAGAAAGGAACTTGCTTCAGAATATTTGGAGGTGAGGCTGATAAAATGTTTCATTATTTATAGATAAACAATGTATATTAAACGCACATATGTGCAAATATAAGGCTGATCATGGTAAGCATTTTAATAAAGAAACTTAAATTAGTTTGGCAAAATGTTTTGAGGTGTAAACACTAATGGGAATGTGAATTTATTACTATTACAGATGATGATGATGATGCTCAATGTTTGGCCCTTTCTTAAATTTTGTGTTTGGCCACCATTTGTGCACAAAATATGGAATTATGTTTTCAGTAACAGTAAGTGCTTCTTCTACTTTTCGACAGTGCTCAGTCTAAACGAGATCAATTTTATCGTAATGAATATAGACATTTATAACTTACAAGTTCATTGTTGCTATATAGAGGGAATTGACGTGCTAGAATCCTCCTACGAGACCTTGATTTCCTTAGCTCGCCAAAAACTCCCCTGCCATTGCCCATGTTCTTCCTTTCTTTCAAGGATTGCAGTATCTCGTCGCATCGAATTCCGGAGGAAGGGTCTTTTGCTTAAACGTCAAGGAGGA
Source organism: Gossypium australe (assembly GCA_005393395.2). Taxonomy (NCBI): domain Eukaryota; kingdom Viridiplantae; phylum Streptophyta; class Magnoliopsida; order Malvales; family Malvaceae; genus Gossypium; species Gossypium australe. The sequence continues at coordinate 143,143,336 of CM016624.1, read as the reverse complement.
TTGCAGTATTTTGAATACATCTTTTGGAAGAGTCCTAGTGCAAGCATGACAATTGAAGACAGGCTTGTAGATTTTGCATTTGGAAATTTGTTTTTCCACTTCAAATGGAGCTTATACATAGCTTGATCGATCCTGGAGCTTTTATATAAATGAAATATGAAAGTTAATGGGACACAAATACAGTTGATTTCTAACAAGCTAAAAAAGGGTTGCAAATTGCAATTGTTGCAGGGCATCCATATTCTCATCCTCAACATTTGGTAATAGAGTGAAGCTAATCTAAGCAGTCAACCAATCATCTATGGGATTCATATAGTTTGTGCATACCTACAAATTTTAGGACAATAGATTCCTTTTTTGATGTTTTGTTTTCTACTCTTGTAATGCCTTGAAGCTGGTAGAACTCAAATATTGAAATTTCTCCATGGTTATAGGGTGTGAAGAGCTTTCATTAAATGGTAATCTACATTATGTACCCAAAATGCAGAAGCTAAGATTAACAAGCAGAAAAGTAATGTCTCATAATTAATTGTGCTTCCCTAAAGCTTTACTTGGTAGGCCGGAGAGAAAATTGAAAAGATAGAAAATCGAGGGATAGAAAAATTGAAAGATGAAAAGTATGATTTTGATTTTTCGTACGTAGATAAGGGGCAATTTACCAAAAAATACCCTAAAATTACCAAATTTACGGAAAAGGGCCGGGTGAGACAAAAATTAAGGAAAAGGGCCGAATCCCCCCAAAAACGCGTCCACGTAGGTGCGTTTTTAGGGGATACGGACCAAAGGCGCGCCCTGCTGGACGCGATTTTGTCCACGTCATCCAAAAACGCGCCTTCGTGGACGCGTTTTGCTGACGTGGACAAAATCGCGTCCAGCAGGGCGCGCCTTTGGTCCCAACGGTCAAATAACGGTCAGTAAAAAAATAACTATAAAACCCCCTCACCCTTTATTCTTCACATTTCAATCCTTTATCAATATTCTCTCAATTTTCTCTTAATTTTCTCTCAATTCTCTCTCAAATTTCTCTTAAGGTCCTTGAAATTTACGCTAAAATTTTAAAATAGTCCTTTACTATTTACGAAAAAGCCCTTCATTATTTTTTTAATATATTTTTATCGAAAAATTTTAAAGCGGATTACAATGGCCGGGGAATTACTTTGCCTAAACGACAAACACATCGTCGTCGAGCAACTGAAAATGGTAAGTTTTAATTTCAATTTTGCTATATTATTTAATTTTTTTTCCAATTATGTAATTTTAATTAATTTTGACTTCGTCTTTCCTTTAATAAGTTATCAAATTTGGTGCTTTTTGATCCCCAGTTGCTATGGAGAACAAAGGACGAAATTTATTCTTTTTTAAACAGTCTGTAGATCGGGTGTTGGAATGTTATATTCGCAACATGCATGGTCCCCCATCGCCGTTGATCGAGAATTACCTGCGGGAAGCGGGTTTTTGGCATGTGGCCATGATAGGCCGGGGGTTCAAGTTGGAGCCGCCTTTGATCAGCGCGTTGATTGAGAGGTGGAGACCCGAGACCCACACTTTCCATCTGCCATGCGAAGAGTGTACAATCACTCTAGAAGATGTGCAATTGCAGTTGGGATTACCGGTGGACCGGTCGGTAGTCACCGGGTCCGTAACATCTACCGATTGGATGGACGTATGCTACGAGCTTCTGGGTGCCATTCCGGATAGAATTCGAGGAGCTCGGATCGATTTGGCGTGGTTACGAGACACATTCCCGGAGCCAAACGAGGATTCGACCGAAGTAGAAAGAATACGGTATGCTCGAGTATACATTCTTCAAATAATTGGAGGCTATCTGATGCCGAACCTCTCTAGAAACCTCGTCCACCTGAGATGGCTCCTGAAACTTGTTGACTTCAGAGTAGTCGGTGAATTGAGTTGGGGGTCTGCCGTGCTATCGAGGTTGTACCGGGAGATGTGCAGGGCGACGGTGCCGAGTAAAGTAAAAATCGAAGGTTGCCTATTATTACTGCAGTCATGGGCATGGTTTCGATTTCCATTTTTACGCCCTCGACTCGACCACCCATATTCATTCCCACTGATAACGAGGTAAATTTAATATTATATTTTACAATTAATTCGTAGATTTATAGTATAAATGCATGCTAAAAGTTTATTTAATTAGGTGGAACCATCCGGCGAGTCATGTTGGAATACTGAACTCGCTTGAGGATATACGGCTCCTGTTGGAGCAAAGGTCGGAATCACAAGTAAGTTTCAAATTTTGTTATTATAATTTAGTATTTCGTATGTAGTGTCTAATATTAGGTATATAACTAAAATTTTCGTAATGTTAATATAGTTTGAATAGACACCGTACGACGAGCCAGAAATTCGTGCAGTAATTCCAGAGGAGTTCCTCCAAAATCCGAACGCTTGGCACGTAAAGGTCCCATTGATCACCTACTCGACCGTGGAGATGCACCAGGCAGATCGGGTTCTGTGACAATTTGGATTTCGGCAATCGATTCTCGTACCACCGGAGGTGCTCAATGATGAGCACCAAGTAGACTTACGGCAAGCACACACGAATTGGCCAAGATTTTGGTCAGAACATATCAAGAAGTGGGAGAACCGATATGACTATATACCTGATCGGGAACCGATAGTCGTTTCGGAGTTAACGTGCGTGCCGGAGTACATGCCATAGTTTAGGATCCATGGCAAGCCGTATCTATTGTCGGAAGAAGAGAGACGACGGCAACTTCGAGAGCGAAGGGAACATCAGGCCCCTTTACACCCAAGGAGAAGGGGTGATGAGGCGGGGCAATCATCACCGCCGACACAGTCACCGGGCCCAGCAACAGCGCCTACATAGTCACCGGGCCCATCAGTTCAGTCGACAATACCGGGCCCATTACAGCATCTACCGTTCATGCCAGGTGCGTACCCTTCCCCTTATATGTATCCTCCTAACCCATATATGTTTCAGTTTCCTAGTCCTAGCCCAGGTTGGAGTGCATGGCCGGGTTCGAGCCCGTTACCGACTACTTCCGCTGGCCATCCGATGGTGAGGCCGACGTCGCATGTGGGTTCAGAGGAGGCTCCGTTTCAAGGTCTGTCATGCTGCCTCGGACATATCTCTCCAACACCTGACACCACTGCCACACTTCATTATATGAAGTGTCCCACCCACCGTGTAACTTTTCTAACACCTTCTGCTTGGCTATCCAAGCCTTTCTGTAAGAGAGCGTGTACCCCAATTGGCTACGAATACTGCCAATTAAGGCCGGCACCGTAGTCTTTGGATCGGCCTTCAACATCGGGATTATTATGTCAGCCAACATGTCTGAATCCATCATCGGATGATCTTGTGTTACACCTGTCAACGAAGTATGTTAAACAATGCAACATTACATATTATTACTGTTATTCGAAATCACTGAACACATATTGGTGCTGTACCGGCAAGACATGTATGTCGACCTTTGTACTTTTTTATCTCTCACAACCCTGTCCTTTTCTTCAACGACGCCATGATTTTCCATTGACATGTGCCATCTTGCACTGCACACTTCGGCTTGAACTTATCGAGCTTCGATTTAACCACCTTGTAGTTAACCCCGTTCTTAATGCTGTACTGTTTCAATGCACAAGAAAAGTATTCTTGTTGGAAAACTGGTTACTAACTTCTAATTCGTTGGAATCCAACGAAGAATCTGTACGGTCACGCGTCTGGTGTGTTAGTTCAGGAAACTCCAATGCATCATCTTGAGATAGATCGATATTATGCATGTGGGCTGGAGGCGAGTACGCCCTGAATAGCGGATCTTCTTCTTCTTCGTCTGAACCGCCCTCAACGTCTTCAGGTACAATTGGAACAGGCTCCGGTTCAGAAAATAATCCAACTTTTGCACCGTCGGGCCCTACCTCCCGAGGTGGATCCACATCGGATTCATCGTCCGACCCTCCATAACCTGCAACAAACGAGGGCCCCTCGCCGGTGGATGTCATCGGGAGTACATCATCCCTCCTTAAACATCTTTCGTACAGATTCTAATCGTATGTGGATTGCCAACCACTAGAACTTGACGACGTCCCCCAATACGTATTTCTATCATCGGACATCGACTGACGGATATGCATGTCCCATCCACCAACCGAGTGTCGTGCAGGGGTTATGTTTTCCATACTACGACCGCACACGGGCACTTCTATGTTTGGCCTCCCACTTACAGAGTGTCGACTTGGGGTCGTGTATTCCCCTTGAATGGCAGTACATGTCGAGGTCGCAGCAGCAAGATCACTTAGAGATGAAAATTCTACATATACCTCCATATAGGGTGATCCACTGGCAAGATGAGTCTCCACCATTGCCTCAAAGCCCCAAGCACCTTTGATGTCGAACGACTCATATCTCACCGGATCAATCGAAGCGCAAAACCTATACTTAATACACTGAACTTTCATTGGCGTTGTTCCAAATATTTTACGCCTAATTCTTTTGCGAAGTTCTACCAAATCAATGTTCCGATTAAAACTCAGTCGCGCTGTGTTCTCCGATAAGAAAACAATGCAATTTTCGGTGTCACGAACTTCACCGTCGTAGTAAATAACAGCATTAATACGTTCACTTATTTTCAATTTTTTTCCCTTTGCCTCAATTTCCCTTTCTGCCAACTGAGAATGAAATTTCACTGATTTATAGCCTAATTTTGCCGGACATCACTGTCGCAAAAGCGCGTCCACGTGGGAGCGTTTTTCAGTACGCATGCTGACAGTGCACCCTGCTGGAAGCGTTTTTGGCCACTGTTTGTTCAGAAACGTCTACTCAAAATTATTTCGCCGGAGACTACTGTAGCAAAAATGCGTCCACGGCGGAGCGTTTTTCAGTACACACGTTGTTTTTGGCCACTGTTTGTTCAGAAACGTCTACTAAAAATTATTTCGCCGGAGACTACTATAGCAAAAACGCGTCCATGGCGGAGCGTTTTTCAGTACGCATGCTTTTTTGACCACTGTTTGTTCAGAAACATCTCCTCAAAATTATTTTGCCAGAGAATATTGGGCCAAAAACTTCAACAGAACAATGAAGGACAAAAACGCGTCCACGTAGGCGCGTTTTTGGGGGATACGGACCAAAGGCGCGCCCTGCTGGACGCGATTTTGTCCACGTCATCCAAAAACGCGCCTTCGTGGACGCGTTTTGTTGACGTGGACAAAATCGCGTCCAGCAGGGCGCGCCTTTGGTCCGTATCCCCCAAAAACGCGCCTACGTGGACGCGTTTTTGGGGGATTCAGCCCTTTTCCGTAATTTTTGTCTCACCCGGCCCTTTTCCGTAAATTTGGTTATTTTAGGGTATTTTTTGGTAAATTGCCCCGTAGATAAGTGTGATTGGTAGGAAATATGAAAAATTGAAAAAAAAATAATTATTTCCCTCTATTGTTTGATAGAGTTGTAACATGGACAGAAAATAAAACATTTGAAAAATAAATAATTTGAACTAACTTAAATGTTCCTTTCTTATTTTCTCTTCTCTTGTCATTTCAATTTGTAAAGATTGGTTTTTATGCATTAAGATGAAAAATAATCACCCCTACTATTTTCTTTCCTCTCGCTTTTTTTCCATATTAAGCACATACAAATTTTATTTTCTTTCCACTTTTCCTTTCGTCTTCTCTATTTTTTCACCCAACCAAATACACCCTAAAAGATAGAAATATGTTTATTTCTTGAGGTGACACACATTATATATGGAACAAGTAAAAATAAAGAAAAATAAATATCACAACCAAGATGATTAAACAATTCAGAACTTGTCTTACATCTATAGGGCCTTGCTTAGAGATGAATCCACTATGAACATTACAGTACAAACAGATGATTTGCACCCAATGCTTCAAACACTTGATGCAACCTCACCTTTGTATAATTAAGTAAACTCTCCCCTAACTTGTTTTAACTATGCAAGTGAAAACCAACACCTAAAAGGTGTATAACAATGGCACTCAATAATCATTCCTCACTATAAATATATGTGCTCCTTTAAACCCACACATCACTCATAAAACAAGTCATCTATATGTATAAATTCCAAGATTTCTTTTGGAATTTCGATGCGGTGAGACATATTGCAATCCTTTAAATTTATTGTTTGGAAAAAGAAATATATTATAATAAAGAAGTAGTGATGTTGTGATTTATTTGAATTTTTAGTTTAATTCCAAGATTAAATTGAACTTTGATTTGATATTAGGGATTAATTTGAATTTTAATCTTTAAGTGAGGGACTAATTGTGTGGTTAACCTTTTTAAAGTTTAGTTAAATTATTTTGTGCGTTAGTGTTGGTTTACTAGTATTAATATTAATATTATTATTTTAGGATTATTATTAGAATAGGTTGATTATTATTAGAATTATACTGCTAGGATACTTTTGGATTTTATTATTAATTAATTAGGATAATTAGGAGTTAGATGAATAATTATTTTTTATTATCTTCGTTGGATAATTTAGATTATTTTTAGATAAATAGCTTTTAGTAATTTATCTTTTAATTTCTACCCGAGCACAAGCAATGGAGTCATAGACATTCAAGTGAAATACAATCCATGAAATAGTTTGATTTATGGACAACATTATTACGTTAAAGATCGTAATGCTAGAAGAATCATTATCATAAGGCATAAAGGGGAGGTCAGCATTTATACCGTAAAATTAATTTTCAAGGAAATAAAAAAGGTAAAATCATAACGATAGCATACGACTATAATTTAAATGCATACATTTATTTTATAGAATACGAGGATGGTGAGAAAAGATATATTTTACATCCCAAAAACCTATAATTGGAGACACCATTGTTACTAGTATATAAGTTCTTATAAAAAGGGGAAATGCCCTACCTTTTAGTAGGATTTGAACTATGGATTACACAATAAGAAGGAATCAATTAAGTTTATGACAAAATTTAAAAATCGATTACTGATCCAATTTGAGCACTAATGCAGGATTGTCCTTAACCCAAAATTTTCCCTTTTCTCTTTCTTCATCTTCTTTCTTTTTCCCCGTTCGGCTGCTGCACTGTTCCTACACCACCGTTTCTTGCCTCAGTTGATCCGCATGCTACCGTCCCAGCCTCTCGCTTGCCTTGACCTTTCACTGCTCACCACCCACGTCGATTGTCCCAGTCCGCTGTACCCGCTTCATCCAACCTGTGTCAATTAGCCTTCATTCTTTCTTTTCTTTTTTGTATATTTTATTTATTTATCTATTCATTATTATCTAACATTATTTATTGTTGTTGTTATCATCTTATTATTATCCAACGTAGTAGGACGAATTTTTGTTGCAAGTAATTTTATTAGTTAGATTCTTTTAATAAATATATTATATATTATTATTATCGGATTTTTAAATTAAATATTTATTTGGGTTTTTTTTTAATTAATTGAGATGGGTTGAGTTTTATATTGGTATTAAGTATTTATTTTATTTTGTACTTGAATATGTAAATGAGTAATTGTGTTAATAATTTACAAAAATTAGATCAAATCAAAATTTTATGTGCACAAAATTAAAATTTATTTATACAATTACACATTAAACTATAGTTCATGTATAATTTTAAAATTTATCCTTAATTAAAAAGCTCATCAATCTAAAACATTAATGAAAATCGAGCAAAAAAAATAATTAAATCAAACATAAGAATTAATTAAACTAAAAAAATTGATTTATATCGATTGATTCTTTTCAGTGTAATCAATTTAAGGATTTTTTTGCGAAGTACTTTCATTAAATAATGTATGACAATCATTTAAACTACCCTGTTGGAACATTATCTAGAGTACTAAATGCGGAAATATATTTTTTTGTGAGCTGGCACACGTTGCACAAATAAAGAATAATAAAGCACACAATTAAGTTGTTTACGTAGTTTGGAACTTGTCCTACATCTGCGGGGTCTTGCCCAAAGATTAATTCATTATAAACTTTACAATACAAAAAAAAAAAAATTAGGCCCAATCCCTCGAACACTTGTTGCAACCTCACTCATGTACAATTCAGTAAACTCTCTATCAAATCTGCTTACTGTAAGTGAAAATTAACACTCGAAGGTTATAACAATGGCACTCGATAATAGTTCTGTTCCTCACTATAAACATATGTGCTCCTTTAAATCCACACATCACCCATGAAGCAAAGCATCAATATATAAACTCTAGGATCAATTAAGCTTTACATAAGCTCCATGTAACATGGAATAATAAATTATCAATGCAATATCTCCAGCAACTGACAATCATTGAATTAGGACTCTTCCAAAAGCAACAACGAACCTGGAAATGCCAATATAGATTATGTTAAAATTTATGTATTTTAGACCAAGCAGTATCCAAATGTAGAAACACTTACTGTTACTACACGCAACTTTATATATCATGTGCTTAAATGGTGGCTAACCACAAACCCATTGTCTATGCTTTTCCAGTGCAAGCTTAACAAAGGGCCAGACATTGGGCATCATCATCATCATCATCTGTAAAGGTAACAATTTCACATCCCCATTAGTGTTAATATATTGTTGTTCATCTATAAATAATGAAAGAATTTTATCAACCTCAACCTCACCACCAAATATTCTGAAGCAAGATCCTTCAAAATTCAAACAGCTAAAAGGGGTGCCCTGCATCAAAGAATATTGAGAAATATCCCCCTCCATTTTCATCAACCCTTAACCCCTAGGCCCTAATCAATTTAGTTACTTGACAACTACATTGCGTGTTTAAGCTCTCTCCAACACGACTCCAAGAATCTGTCAATAGCATAGGTACCATATAAGCTAGTAATCATTTGGCATATATATAATTTATATCCGATCAATTGGAAATTATAATGAAACTGATGACATATATTACCACTGTTGTTTTGTTGGAATATTTTGGCAGATGAACAAATCGTAGTTGAAAGTATGGCCTCTGCTTCTTGTCATATATGCTATGCGCTACCGAAGAAAAAAGCCAAAATCCAACAAAAATTAGGATTAGATCAACAGAGGGACTCTTCGACAAAGAATTTAAGGATAAATCTACGAACTTTGTGTCGATCTTCAACAAAGAGAAAAGGAAAAAGGAAGAACAAATGTGCATACGGGGTAGGATTTCATGGGAGTACAATGCCATGGACAGATCAGCTCATGAAGAATGTATGTCCTTTTTTTCCTTCTCCATTGAACTAGTGCTGAAAAAAAGGAAGAAGAAGCCTAATTACACGGTTATATAAGATCATTAAATTGTGAGATTAACATGGTTCAAAAGAGTAAAGCAACTAAATAGTTACCACCTCTCTTTCTGTATGTAAATTCTTAAAGTTTTTAAATGCCTTTCAGAAATACGTGGGCCAATCACTTCCTGCACGAATTAGCAAAAATATTATTAAAGAATTTGTACTAGTAGGAGTTGTATTTCATTAAGGAAATTAATGAAAGGACCAACCTAAAGGGATGTGATCAATCTTACACCAATCGGCAGCAATGTCCTTTTGACACCTTTCCTCCAACTGAGGAACTCCATGTATATGTAACTGTTGCAAATTGGTTAGGCGACGCATTTCGTCCGGAAGTGACGTTAATGACAGAAAGCCTTTGCACATTTATTAGATAAGTGAAAATCAACACTCAAATATTTTAATAATGGCACTCAAAAATAATACTTCACTATGAACATTTATGCTTTTTTAAATCCATGCATCACCTATAAATTAAATCATCTATATATAAGCTCCAAAATAGATCAAGCTTAAGCTCCATGTATATATATAGGTGACCAAATATTGACCTCATTATGGTCTTGGTATGTTTGTGCCAATATGGGAAATGTTAAAATTGCTCTCATTTAGAGCAGCGTTCAAATGTACACACTTACTGTCACTAAATAGAACTTGATATCCTGTGCATGAATGGTGGCCAACGACAAAGTCATTTTCTACGCTTTTCCAGTGCATGTTTTAAGAAAGGGCCAAACATTGGGCATCATCATCTGTAATGGCAACAAATACACATGCCCATTAATGTTTAGACCTCAAAACCTTGTACAAAAGCAATTTAAAATCTTACTAAAATGCTAACTATCATCAGCCTTGTATTGCACATATATGTGTTCAATATATAAATGATGAAACATTTTACCAGCCTCACCGCCAATTATTCTGAAGCAACATTGTTTCCTGTTTCGACCCCAACCCCTGTTTAGTTTACTTACTTGACAAGGACATTGCGCGTTTAAGCTCTCTCAACATGCCTCTAACAAGAACCTGCCAATAGCATAGGGTACCATCTAAGGTAGTAGTCAGTTGGCATATGTATTACAACTCGACATACTCCATTTACATCATTTATATCAGATCAATTGAAAATTAGGAGGAAATTGGTGACATATATTACCATTTTTTTGTTGTAGAAATTATGGCCTCTGCTTCTTGTAATGCAAGCTATGTTCTGTTGAAGAAATCTAACAAAAATTAAGATTAGATCATCAGAGGGACTCTTCAACAATGAAAGTCAGAATGAATCTACAAAATTTGTGTCATTCTTAAAAAAAGTAAAAACAAAAGAAAAAAACAAATGTGCATATAGAGGAGGATTTCATGGGAGTACAATGCCATGGACAGATCAGCTCATGAAGAATGCATGTCCATTTTGTTTTTTGCCTCTTCCATTGAATTCATGCTGAAAAAGAAGAAGCTTAGTTACAGGGTTATATTACATCATTGAAATTGCGAGATTAATATTTTTTGAAAGTGTAAAGCAATTAAATAATTACCCCCCTCTTTTTCTGCATGTAAATTCTTAAGGTTGTCAAATGCCTTTCATCAAAATAGACTCCAATGTGTTACTGCACAAATTAGCAAAATATTATGAAAGATGACAAACACAGAATTCACACATTTTCCGGGATATAAATCATCTATATATATATATGCTCCAATGTCTATTTTAAAGATTTTTTAGAATTAAATTATTAGAAGGCCTTAAATTGAAGTCTGTGAAATGAAAGATATGAAAAGAAGCAGTAACCATGCGTAAATTACCACCTCTTTTTATGCATATAAATTATTGAAGTTGACAAATGCCTTTCCCCAATGGCTTACTGCATAAATTAGCAAAATATATTAAAGATGGTATGTAAAAGGTAGGATTAAAATAAAGGAATTTCAAATATTTATACAAGATGTAAAATGAATAATATTTTAACAAGGAAATTAGCAGTATCCAACTTGAATGAAAATGGCATGAGAGCCCAGAGTTGGAGACTAAATATACCACTGTATATTTTTTTTTTTTTTGGAAACAAATTATGGTGTTAAGAATAAATAAATAAATAAATAGAAAGGACGGACCAACCTGATACTACCAAATGTGCCAATCTGCACCAATGTCCTCCCTACATCTTTCCTTCAGTTGAATTTCTTCTACCATTAGTATGGATGTTTTTACACCGCCCCGGAAGATGCCGATGCTTTGGAATGTTTTCCAGTGTTAGATATCGTAGGCTTGTATGATCTTCGAATATTTGGATGTCATCTTCTGATAGCTCCAGCTCCTTGCAGTTCCTTACTTCAAACTCTTCAAGGGAAGTGAGATGTTGGAACACAGGAATGGGTTTTTGGAGCACAGGGAGTGACCTCAATCCACTGCAATTACGAATTTCTAATGTTTTCAATTGAACAAGATGTTGAAACCCACGTGGGAGAGACACCAGCAGTGGAATTTTATCAATCATCAAACGAGAGAGATTCTTAAGGGGTTCCCATTGCATGCCCTCTAAATCAACCTTCTTGCAATCTCTAATCGTTAAATCTTTGAGGCTGGTGAGATGTTGCAGACACTCATCTAGCATGTGAGTCTCCAGTTCCTCTATATTCTCTACATGGAAAGATTTCAATTTGGAGAGAGGAAGAGAAAAGGTTGAACTTGATGGAGTCTTAGGATTCATGTTCATCTTCATGGTCTGCTTTAACGGCCTTGAACTGGTATTCGCCAACTTTAACCAATCATCGAGTGAAGGATACAACGGCATTGAAGTCAAAGGGCAATTTTCAATCTTTAAACAGGAAAGACAAGGAAATGCCATAACTGTTGTGTCGTCATCGTTGGAATCATCAATCGACCTTTTTCTCCACCAACTCTTCAATTTTGGGCAATCCCGTAGGCAAAGATACTTAAGCGATGGGAAGAATGATTGTGGTTCTCCTTGACTTCCTTTTGGGCTATTATCATCCATGTACTCCAGCTCAGTTAAATCACAAATTACCAAATCTTGAAGACAATGAAATTGAGAAAAGGATGGGAGATGTTTGAATTTACTACCAAGACCCCATATTTTAATATGGACGAGATTTGTGAGACAAGAAATCCAACTTGGAAACTCAGCATCACCCCTCCACCCTTGAATACAGAGCTCCTTGAGATTAGGATGGGGCTGGAGGTCTTCAAGTGATTTGTCATCATCATCGTTATCATCAAAATAAAAACCCCATTCTAAAACCAACGATCTCAAATGTTGCTTCTTTTCCAAATTAGCAGCCTTAAACTTCTCTTCTGCATTTTTTACAAATCCCAAATTTCTTATTCTTAGCTCTCCCCTTAAGTTGTTAAGCCCTCTCAATTCACTTAGATCTGCACCGCCATGGGAACCATCTTTATCCACTACAAACATGCTTAACGTTTCAAGGGAAGTCAACTTTCCTATTCGACGTGGCATATGAGTTAAGCCATTACAATCTTCACACCCAAGATGGGTAAGATTCACCAAATTTTCAATCTTCTTCGGCAATTCTTCAAGCTCCCAACACCTATCAAGTTTCAGCACTTGCAAATTTTGTACCTTGCAAATACTCTTTGGGAGAATCTTAAGACTGCGATTGTGAGAAAGATCAAGGTACCTCAAATGCTTTAACTTATGAATGGAACGTGGAATCATCTTAAAATCTATATCATCCAATTTTAATAATCGCAAGCATCTACAATTTGCAATTATCAAATCCCAAGTTTCATCACTCAAAATTTGAATTCTCATGTTTGGGAAATGTAACAAAGTTCGCAACATCTTTCCCTTAAATGAAGGAATTAATGAAGGATTAATTGATATGTGGCGACAATTTTCACCAACCTGACATGCATGTCCTTCTAAATCTACAATACTACTTTCCTTCCCTGCTACTGATTCAGCTAGATCATGCATTAAATTATTCATTTTACATGTTAGTCCTTCCCTCGAAGATCTTTCTCCTACCTCTTCAAAGAAACTTCTATCAGCTAAATCATTAAAATACTCAAACCCGATCTCCTCAAGAGATTGACTTGAATTCAATTGTTTTATATAACCTTGTGCAATCCAAAATTGAACAAGAGTTTGTACATGAATTACATGATATTTTGGATACAATCGGCAATAAGCAAAGCAATGCTTCAAATGAGATGAGAGATAATCATAACTCAACTTAAGTGTAGGTAAAATGTCATCTTCCTCCTGAGATATTCTAGCAAGTTCAATATCTTTGAAAGAACGCCACTCCTCTTCAGTTTGTTTGACAAATAATGTACCTGCTATCGTCCTTATGGCTAAGGGAACCCCACCACACCTTTCCAAAATCTGTCTCCCTATTTCCACAAAGGCTGGATTTGTTAAGTCTTCAGATCTTTGCTCAAATGCTATTTCCTTGAACAAAACCCACGCATTTTCATCAGACAGAACTTTCAGAACATGAGGCTGACATGTACTAGTAATCTTTGCTACATTCATAGAGCGAGTAGTTATTATTATCCTACTTCCTTTAGACCCACCCATCAATAAATCCTTTAAGTTAAACCATGCTTTCTGCTCCTCATGCCAAAAGTCATCCAAAACAAGCAAATATTTTTTCCCACCAATTATATCTCGAAGTTGTATTTGCAATTGGTCCATATCGAGATTTTGATCTGGTGCTCGGTTAGTTGCAGATTTGATAATGTTTCCTACAATTATTTTGACATCAAAAACATCTGAAACATACACCCACATCCTCAATTCAAAATGTTCAAGGACTATTTTATCATTATAAACAAACTTCGCCAACGCAGTCTTCCCTAACCCTCCAAACCCCACAATTGGAATAACGTTAACATTCTCTTCACTTTCAATCTCTAATATGAGTTTTAGAAGAGCTGCTTTATCATCATCCCTCCCTATTATTTCACCTTCACGTATAAAAGAGGACATTTGCTGCCTCTTTTTTTCCATGGGGTGGTCACGCTCTAGGAAGTTGTACCTTCCGGCCATACGTTCAATTGAAGTTAGCCTAGCCTTAATGGCCTTAATTTTCCTACGCATTTTGAGACAGTAAGCAAACTGGTTTGAGCTTGAGAAGAAAAGGCGTACCTCTTTCGTCAGCTTGTTCCCACCCATTAAATCTTTCCGCAAAGCTTCGGTAGAGAAATCATCGAGCAAGTCGATAGCATCATAAAGTACATCTTTCAGGATTTCAAGCCAAAGTTTGATTTGTTTGTTGGTCACAGATCGCTCTTCTGCGTCAAGAAGCACAGCTTTGATTATGGAGATGATGCATTTAAGGTCATCAAGGTCATCTTCGAGATTCCACAACAGTCCAATTTGAGAGAGAGCAGGAGACCTCAACCTAGTAAGGATTTCTTCGGCAATTACGGAAACAATTGCTTCGGCCATTGTTGGTTCAAACTTGAAATCAAGGCAGAAAGTGTTTGATTACTGCAAGAGGAGAAAATTAAAATGATTGGAACAAGATGAAACACAGATTTGGATCCAAAAATGCTGGGACTTTAAGTATAGTTATAGATGTTACCATCCACCCAGCAACTAGTATAATTAAATGAAAATAATGTTGATTGGTGGGAAATGGTCCCATCGTATTTAATAAATATCTCTTTTGCTAACATTCACAACTTTTTTTAATATAAATAACTAGAATTATGCTATTAAATAAAAAAAATAAATATATTTAAGTCCTCTCAAATCTAGGCCCTCCTATATAAATAACAACAGTTTCGATACCTCCTATGTATAATTTAAAAAAAGGTTATTACTATTTTATACTATACGAACTCTAATTATTTATTATTAATATTGTTGATGTAGGCCAGCTTGTTAATATTTATTATTAATAGTAGTAACGTTTTAATTATTTTTTATAGTTATGGAATTAACTAAAAATATGACAAAGGTAAGTGTACCTATCGATAAATAGTATAGCTATGCTGAGTAAAGATACTGTATCTATGAGGACTAAAAATACTAGTAATTACCTTTTTCTATGATTTAACCGACAAATTGGAGTGATTGGTTTAAACTAAAATTTACTAAATTAATTAATTAAAGAACCCAGCAAATAATAAATTGGGAAGACAATTGGATAATAACCAAGAAACGAACAATACTCAGGAAAGAATTTACCTAGAATTTATCTTTCATTATGAATCTGAATTAAATGATTTATTCACTTGGGATCTTGATCCGTAGAAATCTCTAAATTATGTTAATATTTGTTTCAAGATTAAGAGCAACTGACTCTAGGTTAATTAATTAAAATTTCTTTCTAATTAAAACCCCTATTATCACATTAACTTAGTCTATAAATTTCCCTACTGGATTTGACTCTAATATCGTAGATTTATGTCATCCTATTTCTAGGCTTGCATGCAACTCTACTCAATTATGTTAGATCTACTATTGAACATGGACTTTTCCTCCTTTGATTTAAGCACATTAAACATGAATATAATATTCAGGAAATATTAAAATAGGAGATACACACACATAACTGAGAGCAAGATTCAAGTTTTATCGTGTAAAACAAAAGTCAAATAACAGAATTCATCATAGAGTTCATCTCCCGTAAGTATCTAGAGAATTAGTTCATAATTGTAGATAAAAACATCTCAAACACAATATAACCACAAGAAATAAAGAAACTCATAAAAACTTCAAAGAAATTAAAAGGAGGTCTTCAATCTTGATAGAAATTTGCTTCAGAGTCGACTTCAATGGTATTCTTCAAGTTGTTTTCTTCAATACTCTTTGATGGTTCCCCATTTTTTTTTCCTATTTGGTATTTTAGGTCTTAAAATGCCCAAAAAACCTAAGTTTTTCCGCTTGTTTGAAATGCGGCTCGTGAAATCGACACGATCTGGTACATGACCGTATGGGAAGGCTTGACACGTGTGTCTCTTGAAATCTGCTCCAATTGTTCAATTTTCGCTCATTTTACTCTCAAATGCTCTTCTAAGTATAGAAACATGAATTTAAAGAATTAAGAGCATAAAATTCACCAAATTTTATGAATAATTATCCAAAAACACATTAAGAATATAATTAAAACATATTAATAATTTTATTATACATTTTTTTGATTATTGTAAGTGGGGTGATGATTTTTATTTGTTTATTTTTTGGAAGTTTTATTTGTTTATTAATAATTATTAATAAAAAGGATGTTGGAACACGGGAAAGAGTGACCTCAATCCGCTGCAATTACGGATTTTTAATCTTTTCAATTGAACAAGACGTGACCACCCACCAACCCACTAAGTAATAATTAAACAAAAAGCTACTAATTTTACATTAAAAACTTAGTTAAGGGACGGTCTTTCTTTATAAATTTTCTGCACTTTTCAACGTATTTTTCTTGAATAGCACCACATGACATGATGCTATGAATAAAGAACAGCAAGTTGGGCAGAATTTTCAATTGAATTTCTTTTATTATATATTTTTTAAAGGGTAATGAATCGATTTTAATTTTAGAGTTAATTGAAAATTCAATCACAAGTTATAACTTTTTTTTGATGAAATTACAATAGCAGGGCAAAGCCCTTACAACAAACTCGACTAGCACGACTCGAACCTAGGCTTCACATAGAGTGGTGAACACCCTTAGCCATCTAGGCTACACATGGGGTTCATCACAAGTTATAACTTTAACAGCTATAAGTCTTGAAATCTATTACATTTTCTTTGTATTTCTTTCTTTCTCATATATATATATATATATATATATTATACATTCTCAGAAGGAACTCTTAGAAGCTTGAGAAAATTAGTGAAAGCTTACCCTTATATATTTATAGAAGAAAATATGACCATAAAAATATCTAAAATTTTTAAGTTCACACCAATGAAAACTATTGATATGAGCTTCACTCTCTACTTTCTTTTTTTCTCAGCTTCAATCTCTAGTTGCAGCTAACTATATTGATAAGTTATAAAAGTAACATATTTTAATTTCATTCTTAACACGTTTTTGGATGATTAATTATATAAATTAGTAAATTTGATACTCCTAACCCTTTAAATTTATGTTTCTATACTTAAGAGAGCATTTAGAAGCAAAAGAAATGAAAAACGAGCCTACATTATTTACATACTTTTTATGCCTCCATTATGGGCGTAGAGCTATACTCGGCTGGGTCATATTACTCATTTATTATTTAAAATATATATATTAATATTTAATTAAATTAGTTGGTTTAGGTAATTTCATGAATTGAAGCCAAAGCATTACATAATTTCCTGGTAATGCTACATTATTTTATGTAGTATTTTCTTTTTTAAAAGCACATACCTAATACATAATTTTATATATATATAGTGCTTGTCATGGTTGGAAATATTAGGGAAAAAAACAGAAGATTAAGTGAATGGTCTTTCTTTATAAATTAGTGGTTTGATTAGTCAAACTTGAAATGTCCACCATACTTTAATATCGCCAACCAAACTTGAAAAGTCTGCAAAACTTGTTCCCTTCCTTTATCATCAACAAACAAACTTTGAAATTTGCTTCAATTATTTTGTATGTTGTAATAAAATAAGTCTCCCTTGAAAAAAAATAATTATGTCTTCTACCGTAATCGTATATATCTTTTATATATATATATATATATATATATTCTTATAGGAGGATTTATTAACTAATTATCGATTATATTGACTGGTTTGGTTAATTGATTGTGTTAATTGATTTGATCAAGTAATTCTGTTAATAGTTTACTTAAAAATATTTGTTAAATCTTAATTGATAAATATGTATAAAATTACAAATAAGAATATGCTATATTTTATTGTTAAGTATTTATTTATTTATAATACTGTAGTCTTTATTGAAATAAAATACTATTATCAAGGAATTAAAAAATCCATTATAAAAATTTAATTCTGTGAATATTTTTTAAAATTTATATAAACAAATTTCTTAAGTTCTTTATATGCAAATACTAACCTTGTGAAAATTGATAAATATTAATAGTGTATCAATATAATTGTACATAGCGATTATGAGTCATTTTTGAGCAAGCATGGTCGGATATGTCATTTCACTTATCTCATTCCCTGCGAAAAAAATTATTCATCCCAGCGGTATTTGTTCTGGAAGTTTTAGCTTGACAAGCATTTGCAAATCTCCATTCACCAAAACATTATAATTTGAGGGTTTGACTACCAATCCTCCATTTATACCCAAATCAACTAAAAAAGCTTACAACTCTATTTACTAAAAACTCCATATATTCTTATGGCAACATTTATTTAAACCATCATATTTTATATTTCTTCCGTATAGATTATTTTTGTTAAATTTGAGGGGGACTATTTATTTTAAGATAAATTGTTCCATTAGCCACTCAAAACAGAAATTGTTACTATTTTGATCACTTAAATTATTTTTTTAATTTAGTTGCTCCAAAAATAAAATTAATCAAATAAATTACTCTACCATGATCAATTTCCACATTAAATCACTCTAAATAGAAATTTTTTTCCTAATTTTAATTGGTTGGTTTTTGGGTTAATTTGATTGATAAACCCAATCAATTGTTAAAAAATACTTTTGAGAAATAAAATATTTATTTCAGACATAGTATTATAAAGTAATAAATATACATATAAATAGTATTTAAATTAATTAATATTATGTTGTTTTAATAAGAATATAAAAATAATTTATTATAATTTATTTTTAATATTTTAATATATGAAAAATAAACTTTAAATATTTTTAAGAAATTAATATTAATTATTTATAATATTTAATTCAATCTATAAATTAAAATATAACCAATAAAAAATTAAATATATAATAATATATTTAAAATAAATTTCAATAGAAAGTTAATAACATACACAATATAAATAATATATAAATATTTTATTTTTGGTCAATTTAAAAACATAACTATACTAAATTACATAAAAAAGACTAAAGAATACGAATACTATTTTCCTTGTCTGCTTCAAGAAACTCAAGTACTTCTCTTGGAGGGGTGTCAATCAATTGTAAATCCTCCTTTGTTGCAAAGTCCAGTTTGGCTAAATAATCCGAGCCTCGATGTATTCTTCTAATCAGAGCAAAATTTGAAATCTTCGAAGCACTTCCATGTATGGCTTTAATAACCTCCAAATTGTTTGATTGGATTATCACCTTATCATGACTCTTGTTGGATGAGTTTTAGGCCATCTAAGATGCTCCATAGTTCGGCATAAAAAACTGAGCATTTTCTTATGAATCGATTGTATCCAAAGACCCAGTCTCCATTTTCATCGCACATAACTCCCCACCAGCTACCTTCCCTGATTCCATTTGAACATCACCATCAATATTGAGGAAACTCTAACCTCTTGTCAATTGTTCCCCAAAGAATTCATAGCCTTCAATCGACTCATTTCTAAAGACTGAAGAAAATTATTTGGCCCAACTAATCGATACTTTGATTATCTCACTTGAACTCCAAGTTTTCTCTTGAAAGATGAAGAGATTACGATTCTTCCAAAAGTACTAAGCTAGTAGATCGAAGAGGCACGCCTAACTAGCTCCCCATGAGAGATCCATTTGTGCAAATTATTAGAAAAAAAAATTTTAACTGTTGATTACCTGGTACAACCTATTTCCAGACTTTCTTAGCTGTTGTGCAATCTCTAATAATATGCAATATATCATCTGAATCATGCCCACAAATTGGGCAAGAAGGATCCACTGCTAAATTACACTCGACTCTTTTTGCATTTGTGAGTAATCTCTGCTTAAAAATTGATAAACCATAAAAGTAAAACATTTTAATCCCAAGCTTAGCGTGTTTTTGGATGTTTTATTATACAATTTTGTGAATTTGATACTCCTAATCCTTTAAATTCCTATTTCTATACTTAGGAGAGCATAGGAAAGTGAAAGGAACGGAAAACAGGCTAAAATTAAACAAAACGGGCCATATTAAGGATCCAAATTGTAATTTGATACATAAATTTTGACGGTGTAATTATATAAATGAAATTTTGATTGTGATTCAAATGTATAAATGAATATGCAAATGCTAATACAATTCCTACATTACTCGTAGAGTTTATATAGTATTTTAAAGATGTGAACGCCCACCAAGTAATAATTAAACAAAAAGTTGCTAATTTTATATTAAAAACTTAGTTAAGGGATGGTCATTTTTTTTTGGTGAAATTATAATAATAGGGCAAAGCCCTTACAACAAACGCGACTAGCGCGACTTGAACCCAAGCCTCTCCTGAGGTGATGAACACCCTTAGCCATCTAGGCTACATATGGGGTTCGTTAAGGGACGGTCTTTCTTTATAAATTTCTGCACTTTTCAACGTATTTTTCTTGAATAGCACCACATGACATTATGCTATGAATAAAGAACAAGTTGGGCAGAATTTTCAATTGAATTTCTTTTATTATATATTTTTTAAAGGGTAATGAATCGATTTTAATTTTAGTGTTAATTTAAAATTCAATCACAAGTTTTTTATCTTTCCATATATAGTGTAAGGCCTAAATTTATGCCCAGACCCAAGAACAAATAGTATAAAAAAATATAGGCCTAAAACCTAAACCCATCAGACCCAAACCAAACACCTAAACCTTAACCCAAAATTTTAGCCCCAAAACTTAATAAAAACAAAAATTAGAAGGAAACCCTAACAGCCCTTGGTGCCACTGCCAGCAGCCACGCACTCGGCCACATCACCTCCGAACCCTCCGTGCCCGCAACGTGCGCCGCCACGGCACCTTAACCTGCAAAACAAAATAACAAAAAAGAGCCGCAAAGAAAGAGGATACTGCTTATTTATTTTTTCGGCTATAAAAGGGAAAGTAGAATCTGTAAAAGGGGGATTTTTTTTTACACAATTGATACAAATACAAAAGCAATACATCATTTTTGTACAGCTTCAGAATCAAAAAATTCAAAAAAGGTTTCTCTTTTATTTTTTTATGTTCTCGAATCTGTTTGTTTTCATCATTTACTTCTTTTATCTTTTTGTTTTTTTTAAATACAAAGATCTTAAACATTAAAAAAGGGGGAAAGCTTACGTTTTTAAATTCCGACCACCGTGTACGGTGGCTGGTGGCGGCGGAAACATGGCGGTCGTTCGGAAGCTTCACCGGGCGGAGGGGGTTAGAGAGAATGTTTAAAAGTTTTTTTAAAAGGTTTTGAGAAAATGAAAGGAGTGTGGAATTTTTGAGTGAAAAATGGTTTATATAAGGCCACAAAACGGTGCCGCTTTGCACCAGGCCTTAAATTATCAAAACGGCGCCGTCTCGGTTTTAGCTAGTATGCGCGACCCGACCCGCAAGGAGGGTCCGCGCATTTTGTTAATTTGGCTATTTGCAACCTTAGTCCCTCTCTTTTTAACACTGCTTCAATTTAGTACATTTGTTACCTTTTTATTATTTTAAATTTGGCCACAGCACTTTGTTGAGTATTCCAATTGGGTCCCTGATGCGCTGATCCATTGGGTAAAGGACGCGTGTCCCGGAAAGAGGTTTATTGCCCATTTGGCCCCCGAATTTCCATTTTAATTTTAATTTAGTTTTTTACCTATTTTACTTTATTTTCAAATTAATTATTTTTAATATCTATAATTATACTTATTATTAGTATTATATTTATTATTATCAGTACCCCTAATTTACATATATTATTATTATTAAAATCATTTTTGTAATATTTTATTATATATGTATTACATCTATTATTATTTTTCCCTTATAATTATTATTACTATTTATACTATTCTGTTACTAATTTTTTACTGCTACTGTTCTTATTATTTTCGTTTCCTATTAATATCATTATTTTTATTTTCGTTTTTTACCCCTATTATTTTTTATCATTGTTATATATATATATTTATCTACAATTATGCTATTATAATTATTATGTTTATTATATTTATTTTTACAATCGACATTAGTGCCACTGTTTTACATATATTATTATTATTAAAATCGATTTTTTTCCCTATTATATTTATTATTATTGTTATTATTTAATTTGCTTATTGTTATAACTATTATTTTAATATTACTACTACTATATCTTTTATAATTATTATTACTGAAAGTATTACCATTTTTATCTGTCATTTTTTTATATATACACATATTATTATTGTTATACTTATATTCATCATTCTTATTATTATTGTTATTACTTTTTTTTTCCTACTATTATGATTTGTTTATTCTTGCTCCTATCATTTCATGTAGATCGATGATTTTGAATCGCATTTCAACATTTTTTAATTTTGCTTTTATTTACTTTTTTTCCCAAATTCATAAAAAGGTTTCACAAAGGTAATATTTTGTGTTTCGAAGTTCGAAAAATCGTGCTGAATCGTGCTGGGTTTCGATTTTTTTCGTTCGTCTAGATGACTAAATATCCTTTAAAGATTTTGATCGTGTTTTTTAAATAAGGCAATGTTTCGTGTTTGGAAGTTCGAGAGATCGTGCCCAATCGTGTTGGGTTTCGATTTTTCGTATGTCCAAATGACTAAATATCCTTTAGAGATTTTGATCGTATTTTCTTAAATAAGGCAATATTTCATGTTTGGAAATTCGAGGAATCGTGCCCAAGCGTGATGAGTTTCGATTTTTTTAGTTTGGCCAAACAGTGGAATACTCTTTTAAAATTGCAATGCACGAATTTTGGAAATCATAAAATGATCTTGGTATCGAGGGTTTGAAACATCGTGTCCTATCGTGCTGGATGTGGTATTTCATCTTTTTGGAACAAGGGAATTTCGATATCCAATTCGAATTATCCAAACATTTTCTAAAGGATTCATATTTTAAAATCTATTCCAATTTGCAATATTAGGACATTAATCAATCAATAAGGTACCAATTTTGGGAGTTGTGAGGGTGCTAATCCTTCCTCATGCGTAACCGACTCCCGAAACCATTTTCTTGAAATTCGTAGACCAAATGTATTATAAGGTGACTCAATCACACTTCAAAAAAGATTGGTGGCGACTCCATTTTCCTTTTTAAAGTCGGCCCGTTTTTCAAACAAAAAAATAGTTTCGACATATAGTTTAGATTACTCTTGTTCACTATACTCTTAATATTAATTACGGATACTGTAGTTGTAGGTGAGCGTGTTAATATTTGTGATTAATGATAGTATCATTTTAATTATTTTAATATACATTTATTTATTTTTGATAATAATATACATTTATTTGTTTATTGTAAATGGGGTGATGATTTTTATTTGTTTATTATTGGAAATTTGTCCCCATTCTTTTATTTATAATTGTTTATTACTTCTCTGTTCCATGCGCAATCATATTGACATATTTTTTAAATTTTATTTATACTTTTGATAAATAAATAATTCGATAGAGGATTGTGACATATAAACTTATATTTAAATATTTTTATTTCGGTGGTTATTGTTTTTCAGTTTAGGAGATAGACACTGTCATCGCATAAAGTTGTATTGACATCAAGTTAAAAAGAGTTCGTTAATTCAGTGTTGATAGACATACAGTTGAAAGTAATGAATTGATCATTTGTCGTATTCGATCTATCAAAGAATACATTGGCGTATATATCCAAGTAAGAAGTTAGTTGAGTTCTATCAAGGGAAATGACAATCGGATCAAAACGACTTGCGTAGTTGAGGCCGTTGGTTCGAGTTGGACCCTTTTAGTTCGTAAGGCTATTGGAGAGCTAAATTGTGGACGCATGTTTCGTGGTTGTTCATTCGGTAAAGATTAGTTGTTGGGCATTCCACAATTAATTTACACATGGAAGGGTTGGTGGTCTGAGGCATCCTCGATTAGTATAATTGGCTTATCAATTGAAGGAGAAAACTTGTTATCAATGATTGATTCAAAACTAAAGCAAAATCAAGCTTGAAGCTAGAATTCCATCATATTAGTTTACTTTAACTTAATTTCGTTTCTACTTATTTTTTACTATTATTTCAGTTCCAATATCTTTATTTTCATTTCTACTTATTTTTTACTATTATTTCAGTTCCAATATCTTTATTATTTTTACTCTTATTAAATTCAATTTCTCCTCTCTTTTTTTTTTCTTTTGCATAGACCGTCTGTAATAGCCCAAATTTCAGTGATGTCAAAAAAATAGTTGTTCGAGACCACCAAATTTGAAAAATAAACTCGTAGACTATATTATTTAATATTTACGAGCCAAATGTAGCTTTTAAAATATTTTTAAAATAGTAAATTGTGTTTTAATAAGATTTATTTGGTCAAGAAATCGAGAAAAAGAGGTATTGAGATCTCGGTGTTATAAACCGAGTCATAAATATTTTTATGAATATTTACGGAATGTCAATAAGGTAGTATTAAAATTTCGTTAGAAAATTTTGACGTTTGTGTGGTTAATTAAATAAAAAGGACTAAATTGAAAAAGGTGTAAAAGTTGCTAGAATGATTAAATAGATTAATTGTCAAATGAGGAAGGATTTAAAGTGAAAATAAGCCAAAGGAAATATTTTGGGCGGCAATAGCTGAGAAAAACTAGGAAATGGGTGAAATAAGGGTAAAATTGGAAAATTGCCAAAATTAGTTAAATAAAAATGGGACCAAATTGGAATATCTAGAATTCTCTTCATTTCTCTTTATTTTCTTCAGCTGAAAAACAGCCATGGGAGAGAGTTTCAAGCTGTTTTTCATACTCAAGCTTCATGTAAGTTTAATTCTTGCTTTCTCCTTGAAATTTCTATGTTTTTGGACTTTTACAATTGGATCCAACTTACTATGTCATTAGTTTTTGATTCTATAACTAATTTTTAAAGTTGATGTGGATTAGTGCTGGAGGAATATGATGAATAAATATTGAATTGAAGCTTTAATTTTGTTATATGATGATTTTATTAAGTAAAATTGATGGAAATTGATTTTAGGACCTAATTGTGAAAGAGTTGAAATTAAGGCCTAGTGTTAAAATTCTGATTTTCAAAGGTTATGAAGTAGTTTAAAATGATAGAGAAAAGTATTAAATGAGAAAATTAGCTCAATTGAGGGGTTAATTGAGCAAGGATTGAATTGTATGAAATGTGAAATTTGGGACAAAAATAGAAATCAACATGTTATACTAAAGCAGTTTTGGACAGCAGCAGTTGTCTAACTTTGAAAAATCACCAAACATGGTATAAATTGAATTAGAAGTTGAATAAGATATATAATTAAAGCTTGTTGAGTCTATTTTCATACAAAAGAAACAAAGCAAGTAAAGGAAGTCTACATATTGAGATATTTAAACTTTTGTAAGATTGGTTTAGAACAACTTCGTGATCCCCTGTTCTTACTTTAGAAATTCACTAAAAATTATACAAAAATAATTATGAGTTATAATTTATATGTTTGTATTCCTTAGTGAGTCTATTTTCATTAGAAATAATCATAAACACTATATGAAAATTGTACTATGAGATAATTGATTTTTAGTGAAGAGAGGTCAGAGCTGTCAGACTGTGTAACAGGGGAGAACTTAACTTATAAACTGTACTAATTGGCTAAGCCAAAAATTCTAGAAAATTTATGGTATGAAGATATGTGAGTCTAGTTTCAGGGAAAATTAGCGGTTTGAAATTCGGAGCTCTGTGGCTCAAGATAAAAATAATTTAGTGACTATAACACAGATGGACTACTTGAACATTCACATGAGTAAATAGTGAAAATTATAGAAAATGTTACTTACAAGTGTGTTGTTTATACTAAGGATGTGGATGGAGAGGAGGAGGAGGAAAAATAATCTATGAACGACTTGTGTATAAATTGATTACATGCTCGATTATAATTGATAAATGTTGAATTAGAAATGATATAATGTTTTATTTGGAATATTTATTATGAAATTATGATTATCGTTATAATACAAAAATTGAACTTGTAAGTCTATATGGCTAAATTTTAGTAATCATTTGTTAATTTTATGAACTTCATGATGTATTATTTCATATGTATTGATGATAAAATCGTGCATAATGTAAAAGCATGAAAATTGAATAAATGATTGAATTAAGCACTTCAGTTCAGTGACAAGACGAATTGATAGAAAAGACCATGGTTGAACCATGGCAACAAGTGATAAGTGATAGCTTCGGCTACACTTATCTGATCAAGGACAAGTGAAAGTGAAAAGTGGTAGCTCCAGCTACCTGATCAGTGAAAAGTGGTAGTTTCGGCTACCTGATCAGTGAAAAGTGGTAGCTTCGGCTACTTGATCAGTGCAAAGTGGTAGCTTCGGCTACCTGATCAGTGAAAAGTGGTAGCTCCAGCTACCTGATCAGTGAAAAGTGGTAGTTTCGGCTACCTGATCAGTGAAAAGTGGTAGTTTTGGCTATCTGATCCGTGAAAAGTGGTAGCTCCAGCTACCTGATCAGTGAAAAGTGGTAGCTCCAGCTACCTGATCAGTGAAAAGTGGTAGCTTCGGCTACAAGTGACAATGATTTCTGTGTAAGACCATATATGGGATATGGCATCAGTGATTATCAGTGAAATTCAAGGCATACCGGTGCAGAACAATTTCGTAAGACGTTCACTAATTTGAGGAAGTTGGTAAGTGTTATATAGAATTATGTGATATAAGGAAATATGAGTTGATGATACATGAACATAGAACTTGGTTGATGAATGAGTTCATTTGTGATTATATATTGTACACCCTTGAGTGTATTATCCGTATGAAATGGTATTCCGAATGAGTTAATGAGAAGAGTTCTAACATGACATAATCTGAATTCGAAATGAAATATTATGAAAACGTACTTGGAATGCATTGGTATGTCTTGTTTCTGTTATTTGAGTTCATAATATGGAAAGTAAATGTATGTGAAAATATGAGGTGATGATATCTGTACATGGAATTTATTGGTGGATACGTACATCCTAATGGATTTTAGAGAACATTGAAATTGGGCTCAATAAGTGATTTGTCAATTTAAATTGTGATTGGCAGGAAGAGTTAGTGAATTGCATGATTATGAGTTGTTACATGTATTTGTCAAAAATACGAGGAAATGATGGTAATTGATACATGGAAATATGAGACTATAATACATAAAAACATGGAATGTGTTTGATAAATGTGTTCATTCATAATTATAGAATTTTTGCATCTCAAGTACACTATATGTGTAAAGATGATGTTTCAAATGATTTGATAAGTAAAACTCAAATATGAAGTAGATTGAAACCAAGACAAATTGTTATAAAAATGTATATGAAATACAAAGGTGCGATTGTTATATGTTATATGAATACATAGTATGAAAAAGTATAAGTACAAGAGAAATTTAATGAGAATTGAGCCTATATACGTTTCTTGTTATTTATATGAAGTGTACGACAAACAAATCGTATTAAGTATAAGGCTTAGTTGAATATCTTAAATTGGTTTTTGTATGTATTAAACGTGAGTGAAGAATAAGGATCAAATGGGTGAGATATATGGTTTGGAAAATAGCCTAATTTGTGAAAATTAACTTTACCACACGGCCTAGCAACACGGGCATGTACTAAGGCTATGTGACCCAAGTTCCTTCATAGATGCAAGTCAGAGAGTTATACGCCCTAGAGGCATGGCCATGTGAGCCACACGGGCTTGGGACCCTTGTAAATGAGATAAACTTAAGGATTTTACGAAAAAAAAAAAATTATACGATTCTAATTTAGTCCCTACCCAATCCCAATGCATGATTTGGACTTCAAGGGTCCGTTAAAGGAACTTTTATAATCAATTTTGATATTTGAGCGATAAATGGTTTAAATAATCTGTAAGTGTTCCGTACTATTTGGTAATGCCTCGTACCCTGTTCCGGCGTCGAACACGGGTAAGGGTGTTACACCGTCGCACGTCATGGGCACCAATTATTTTTTCCATCTATTTTGAGATGATTTGACAGATAATGCAAGTTCAAACTTTTCCATCCATTTTGAGGTAATTTAACAGAGAATACAAGTTTAAGGGCTAAAAGAGACGAAAATTTAAATGGAGGGCTAAAATACTTTTTTCTATTAAATTGGAGGACCAAAAGAATCATTATGCCAAAAAATAGTAATTTTCATTTTTAGACATTTTCTAGTACTATAATTCAAAATGTTGTGGAATTATTACATCAGCTAATCTTATTATTATTATCATCATCCTCGTCGTCATTATTGTTTTCAATCTCATTAGAGCCAATGTCACTGTCCAAACAAAGAGAGCCTAAATATAATTTATTCAACTTCTTATAATATATTAGGGCTCCTTTGAATGCTCATTTGCCTTCGATGAGTAGAGTTAAGTAAGAAAAGCTAAAAAATCGAAAATTAATCTGACTCGAGGTGTTTAGAAAATTTATGCCATGCAAGTTAAAAAATCACAATTACCCAAAATCAAATTAAATTCTATTTTTGTTAAAAAAAATTTACGGGTTTTGTTTTCTTTTGATGTAATGAAATTATCTCTTCCCCGTTAAAAAAAATTCTCTCCCTTTTTTTGCTCGGTTTTTTTCTTTTTCAAAAAGCTTAGCGGATTGTTGTCTAGAGAGTAGTTGTGAGTATTTTTGAGGTGCGCTAAGGATGATTTTTATAACGTTGGAATCTGAGCTTTTACTCTTGATAGTTTTTATGTCGCGTGCGTTATTGAAAAAGTAATGAAAATAAAACATATTGAAATGTTTAGTAATTGGATAAAATAAATAAAACATAATTGTCATATAGGAAGGATGATAGTTGAGGGAGAGGGGTGGAAGGAATCCTCTTCATCAATCTGTATCCAAACTATATACTTTATTTAATAAATTTAATCTTCATTGTTTTCAATGATATATAGTGTTAATGTGGGCTACGAAAATAACACCACTCGTGAGATGTTGTACGTTATTAGTATGCTAAGACTGGAGGTCTATTGCAATAACTGTGGCGCAGTCATTGGGGGCAATTTCTAAGTTTTGTTGTTTTCAATTATTGGAAAATAATTAACACACACATATGATATGTAGTGCACTTATCGTCTTTTAGATTTTGGAAGGTGAGCTAGTCGGAGAGAAGCTTCTAGTACCTCCTTTATACCTTTGATATAGTACTGATTTTTTCCTTTATTCCTTGAATAAACAAATTAATTATATATATATATATGATTGGTTTATTAAATAAAAATGGTGGCTGCAGGGTTCTCTTATTGTATTGGCATACAATTAGTGATGGCGAACGACAATGAGTAGAGAGTCGACTTGCATGAATGCAATTTCTAAAAGGGAAACAAAGTTTGTAGGGAGTATGCCTTGGGTTTTATGGCTGTGTTGGATAAGTTGGTTTTCACACATTTTAGAGCTTCTTACTTTTTTTTTTTTAACTTGTATTAGTTTTTATGTTACCCGTTGCACGTAATTTACATATTTTAAAAATAATGAAAATAAAGTAGAAGCAAGCATATTGAAATATTAAATAATTAAATAAAATTTTATAATATTTTTTTGAAGGGTTATAATTGAATTATAAAATTTTGAAAACTAAAATATATATGATATGTTTAGATTTTGGGTGGTCATGTTGCAAGGACGCCTTGACATCGGTTTTATAAGTTTGAATGAACAGTTTTTTTATATGCAAGTTTAATTAATTCCCTTTAAAATATTGAATCATATTGGGACAAGGAAAATAATTATTATTGTTTAGTTGAATGAAAATGGTGGCTGCATGCATGCATACCGGGATTTGTTGATGTATTGGGATGGAAGGTTTATGGTTTGGGCTGATGACTACGAGAGAATCGACCACGACCAATAGACAAAAATTTCGAAGTAAAAAAAAAAAAAAGTATACTAAGAGTGCAATACACAAATAGCGCTGGTTCGCTAAATAATCCATTCAAATAGTACTACTATAAACGTAAGATTGATAGTATAATTGTTGTTGGATTTTACAATCAAAGCCTACTTAATTTCTTGTTTCTGGTTTCTCTCCAAATTATCAGAATCATTTAACTTTTTATTTGCAATGCATAACATTTGATTTAACCCTGAGATATTGGAAGCATGTCCACAAACACTGTTACAATCCAACAAAATTGAAAACATATCACGTCAAGCCATGCTAATTTTCAAATAGAAAGAAATCATAGATACTAGACGCACAATTATCCCGTAGTTTTTTTGTTGCTGATAGGAACTAATTATCTTCCTTAACCTTTGTTTCTCTAAAATTTTTCTCCTTTCCAACAAAAAAAAAATATTAGGAATGTTAAAATTAGGTGGTGATGGAATATTTTGAGACCGTAATACTTTTTGCTATTGAAAATATGATAAAGATTGTTGGTGGTCTCTAGAAAGCATGTGCTCCTATAGAAGAAGATACTGATGACATAGTAGCTTACTAGCATTCTTCCTTTTATTTGGATCAATAGCAAAGCATTCCTTCAAGAAACTCTTCCCTAGTTTCGACATGTCTTTCAAGATGTTGGGTGATTCTCCTCTCACAAACTTGTCTCTTAATTCATCTCAATCACGAGTGTCCCATGGCAATCTCCCTGTAATCATTTGAACCTCAATGCAGCCTAACGACCATATATCCAATGCACCACTAACTTCTTCGAAAATCGATTCAGGAGACATGTAATACCTTATACCTCGAAACCCAAACCTTGTATCTTTTACCCCTAGTTGTTTAGCTAATCCAATATTTGCAATCTTTAAAGTAGATAAACTGGTACAATGTTGAGGAGCGAAAACCAAAATATTACCTGGTTTTAGATCTGAATGAATAAACCCTTTCTCATTAATGTCTAGAAATACTTCAAGTATCATTTGGGCATAGCAGTTAACATCCTTTTCTGAGATTTTAACGTCATACTTTTTCATCAAGTTTAATGGATTACCTCTTAGAGCATATTCAAGGAACATATTGTAAACCATTCCTTATTCTCGCTCAATGCTCGTGAAACCACCATACCATTGAATAATATTGGGACAATAAAGAACTTTAGAAGGATTTCTTCCCATAAGTAGAAAAGAAAAATATTCTTCGTTGGCAGACTTTAATGCATAAATCTAATTATAAACTGAATTTATAATTTTGACTAGAGATGCTCATGGGCCTAGTCAGGCCTAAGCAAAAATTTAGGCTCTAGTCTGAAAAATGGGTCTAAAAATTTCCTCAAGTCTGGAAAGGATAAAAATATTAAAATTCAGGCCCGACCTGACTCACCTATATTAAATTTTTTATATTATTTTTTACATAATTTTTAAATATATAATATATCAAAATACTAAAAATATTAAAATAAATATTTCCCAACAAATTGAAAATAAATTTTAAAAAATATCTTAAATAATATAAAGATAGATGCAATTTAACAAGAAAATGCCTCTAAAATAATAATAAAATTAACAATAAAACAAGTGTTATACAATATCCAAACAATAAGAACAAAATAGTAGCAGCATAATAGGAAATGATAGCAAAATAGGGAGAAAAGAACAATAATATATCATTAAAATAACGAAAAAATAGTAGTTTTTTGTCATTTAGTGAATTCGGGCCGGGCAAAAATGTCTTACCCGAGGACTTACTCATTTTTTAAACAGACCTTATTTTTTTACTTAAGCCCATTTTTTACGGCTATATTTTTATTCAAACCCTTCTACTTTTCAGGTAGACCTTCAGGCCGGGCCGAGCCGAGTGACCCGACCCATGAACAAGTCTAATTTTAATGAAATACACAACTCCATTGTTCGTTTAGTGTATGGACAAATTATTATTATTATTTGCTTGTATTTTGTTTTATTATATATTAGATAAAGATAATATTAAAGGGTGAAATAAGATAACATTGAGTATATAGTTTTTCAATTTCATTAAGAAAATAATTACTTTTCAGTTTTTATATTTGTTTAGTGTAGATAAATTATTTTTTTTTGAATTTTTTAAAAATGAATCAATTCACAAAGACGGTTTAATTTTTTTAATACTATAATGTAATTAAATTTATGGTTAAATTATGCTTAGCTCCTCTTAAAATTGTATTTCCCTAAAAATAGAAGGGAAATGATTCAATGAACGTGGATTAACGTCCAAGTGATAATGCTATTCTCTGTTCCTCGTGCTCTTGCTATCTCAAGTCTCAACATCCATCCGAGGCCATTACCTTCGAAGGAGGGTTGACTACAACTGGTACAATTACAAAGAAAAGACCCAATTTAGAGAGGCGGCCACCAGAAAAACAGGGGTCCAATTGGTCGAATCTCCCTTGCAATATCATGGAATGTATAAACTGGACGTTTATGATGGATAGATCGAATCCAGATACAAGCAGTTTTCAAGGCTTTGTCTTTTCCTAACCACCGTATTCCCACCATTCATCAAGAAATCCCCTGGGCATTGACAAATTCCCGTTGGGGTCCAACCAACGACGGTTGGGTAGAGGGTGAGTGCCGGCTGCTGGACCTTCTTTCCCAAGAGTACGTCGTGGAAGATTGGTGCAAGCGATTTGAAAAGGATTCGACTGTGTATAGGGTTACATTGGGTTGATGAAAGGAGTTGAATGAGCTTGCGTTATTTATTGGGTGCACATCTTTCTCTGTTCCAGCAATGGGGGAAGAGAGCCAATTAGCAAATAACGTAGTTTATTGTTGCGAGTTTATGTGCGTCCCGTGCTAAGATACAATCGTGGTGGTCTTATGGGTGCGCTGGAGTACCGTAAATTATGTATTGAGGAAGTTCCGGTGAATGGCATTTTGAGAGCTACTGATTCGATTCAAGCTACCTTCAGCAGCAGCAGCATTTAGATCAATCATGATTCTGTCTTGAAAGTAATTATTATTGCGTTTAGATTTTATTTCTGTTACTAAATTATTGCTGGGACATAATCATGTTTCTGGTTTCATGAATGGAATTTCTAGTTTAGTTTAATGGTTTTATATTAGTAGAATAATGCGGTGATGTTGGTGAATTTCTTCTTAATCCTTTATTGTTGTTTCTATTGAGAAACCCGTTGGTTTCATGCAGTGTATTCTTGTATGCATAAATAAATATTGCCTTGTGTTTATTTGATTGTATCTTTTGTTAGTTGGGGTGACACCGTTGCTGAGGAAACTCTAAACACGGTGAAGCATGCTAACGGAGCTCGAAACATTCCGAACAAGGCAGTTAAAAAGATAGTGGTACTGCATATTTTCAAGAAGAAAAGTTAGTCATGTGTTGTAGTTGATTAGATAAACCCTGATCCAAGAGCAGAGCTCAATTACAGAGATCTTCCAAGGAACCAATGTTATGCCCGTGGTTGCAAATACCCTTTTTTCAGTAGCTGATGTCTCCATAGCTGAGCTCTCCCCTTCACTATGCTTGATGGAGACGGGATCAACAACAGAACTCAATCGGCCGTTAGAATCCATGTATGCTTCACATTCTACCTCTCAAGTTAAATGATTATTGGCTATAGCCCATCTTTGAAAAATCAAAGATGGGGGCTATAGCAAGTTGGAAGCAAATGGCAGCAAATGGCACCGAAAGGCACCAATAGTTGAAAGTGGCATGGGATAATTGCAATTTTGGTCCCTATTTGTATAGGTACTTTGCAAGTTGATCCCTGAAACTCAACTATAAATAGGCCTAACCATTTCTCATTTTCTTCATCCCACAATTTGCCATTCTCTACTTAAGGCATTGTTCTCTCTCCCTATTTGTAAATTTTCACTTGTATTTTTGGAGTGAAATATATTTGTTAGTGCCCGAGGACGTAGGCAAAATTTGCCGAACCTCGTTAAAATTCTGGTGTTCATTATTATTTATTTTTCATTTCTTGTGAGTGTGATCGTAGTTATTTATTTTGCTATTAAATTACGATTGAGGGATATTCTAGCTAGGAAAGATCTGGTACTTAAGTGATCCTTGTGATCCACCTCTCTTTCCTGGGAATTGAACTTAGTTTGATTTTTCAGTACAATAATTATACTCTTTTACACGCTTCCGCACAACAATTGGTACCAGAGCTAGATTCGTACTTGGGGAGTACGATCGGTTGTGGCACTATTCACGTATACGATACTGTTCACGTATGCAGTAGTTGGGATTGAGGAGAAAAAAGGAACAGGCATCGTCATCAGCAAGGACTACGGTGACCAATGCAAAATTTGAAGTAGAGAAATTTGATGGTACCAATAATTTTGGTATGTGGCTGTAATGGCCTAAATTCAAGGTTATCGGAACAATGGTTTCGCAATCATAAATCCGATTTAAAGAGAAATTTATTTCAATATATTTGCATGAATATTTATATGATAGGAAATATTTTTATAAATATTTATAAGATGTTAGTAATGTAGTATTAAAATTTCGTTAGAAAATTTTAATGTTTGGGTAGGTAATTAAATGAAAAGGACTAAATTGAAATGAAAGTAAAAGTTGAATTATAGATTAAAAGAAATTATAAAGGACCAAAATGGAAATTATGCCATTTTGTAAAGTTGAGGCGGTGTATTGTGTAAAAATCTGAGATTTTTTTAAGTATATTATTATATTATATATTATATTATTATATTATTATATTATTATATATATAACAAAAAAAAAAGAGAAACGAAACAGAGAAGCAAACGAAACAGAGAGCAGGGGAAAGAAAGAAAGAAAGAAAGAAAAGGGAAAATTGAAAGTTTAAAGCTTGGATGTTTAACTGGTAAGTTAATTTAGCCATTTTCTTTTAATTTTGATGCTTTATAAGTTTTAGAACAAAATTTTGATGAATTTAAGTTGAAGTTTTTGAAGTTTTAGAGTTTTTGAATATAGCATATGATGAATAAAATGATGAATTAGTGGTTTAATTGAAAGAATTTGAAGTTAGAATTGGATAAAGGACTTAATTGTAAAATAAGCTATAAGAAAACTGTTTTGGACAGCAGCAGTAGGGTAACTTTGAAAAATCACTAAAATTCGTAGAAGTGGAATTAGAGCTGAATGAGATATGAAATTAAAGCTTATTGAGTCTATTTTCATATGAAAGAAACAAGAAAAGAAAAGAAGTTCTGTATTTTGAGATATTTAGATTTTTGTAAGACTGGTTCAAAATGAATTCGGATTCCTCTGTTCTAAATTTGGAAAATCATAAAAAATTGGAAAAAAATAATTAGGGGTTAAATTTATATGTTTAGAATCCTGAATGAGTCTATTTTCAATAGAAATAAACAATAACATCATCTGGATCCTGTATAAAGAGATAATTCATTTTTAGTGAAGAAGGGTCAGAACTGCCAGACAGCAGAACAGGGGTGACTTTGATGAATAAACTGTACTAATTGGCTAAGCTAAAAATTCTGGAAATTTTATGGTATGAATATATGTGAGTCTAGTTTCAGGAAAAATTAACGGTTCTTCATTTGGAGTTCTGTAGCTCTGGAAATAAATAATTTAGTGACTATGACACAAAAGGATATCTTTGAATAAATTTATGAGTAAAGGATTAAATTGAAATGTGAGCAAAAGTAAGAAAGGATGAATTTATTGTATTATACATGTTTATTTTATTAAATAGTACAGGAAATTTATTTGATTATTTTTAACATATAAATGTTATATGTTTATATGAAATTGAAAAAAAAAAGGAAGGAGAGGACCGAATTGAAGGAAAAGGAAAAGAGAAGGTTAAGGAGTGAAGGAAGAAGAATTTATATCACCTCAACCTTTTGTTGTAAGTACTACAAGAATTTTAAATTATTGTTATTTATCCTTTTTGAAATTTTATGTGAATTATTTAAATATATGAGATTCAGCTTTAATGCCCAAGTAGACGAAATTTAGAACTACTGGGATATTAGTGGCATGCCATTAAGGAACTTTAGCGCGCTCTCTGATATTAGCACGTTGGTGCTCTCTGATATTAGCACGTTGGTGCTCTCTGATTATCAGCACATTGGTGCTCTCTGTTCACTTGTGCATCATAATGCACCTCTGTATATGTTCCGTATATCCGATGTGTTCTATAAAGTCTACTTTGGGCTAAGAATGTGAAATGAGAACAAAGTGAATTACTGATGTGTTAAGGTACAATTAGACTAGAAGAGAAGTCCAACTAGAAGATCTCTCATCCCATCACATCCTCAAGGGCTTCAAAAGTAGGTATTTATTTTGTATGAAAATGGCATGTACATATGCAGTTCAAAGGTGTTCCCATGTGATAAGGACTAAAATGTAGATTCTTGAAATTTTATTTATTTTCAGTTACTTGAAGTATTTTGGTATATATGGAATGGATTATTAAACAATAAATATGTTAGCAAATATGGTTGGTAAGTTAAAATATTATATACAAATGTTTTAATTAAACAGTATCTGGCCATAATTGTTTTGGCACCAAATGTAATAGTCTTATACCGGGTCTGCATGATTGAACATGGTATAGAGGTATTATAGTGGCAATGTGAGATCCTGGATGTCTTATGTCAGCAAGAGCTGGATATAGCCCTTGAAGTAAAACCTGACAATATGGATGACAAGGAGTGGGCCAAGATTAATAGACAAGCGTGTGGTACAATCCGTCTATGTTTGGCCAAAGAGCAGAAGTACTCTGTCATGAGGGAGACATCAGCGAGGAAATTGTGGGATACATTGGAAGAAAAGTTTCTAACAAAAAGCCTTGAAAATAGGCTTTATATGAAAAAGAAACTTTATCGATTCACGTATGTACCCGGTATGTCAATGAATGACCATGTGAACTCATTCAATAAAATTTTAGCAGACTTGCTAAATTTGGATGAAAAATTTGGAGACGAAGACAAGGCATTATTGTTGTTGAATTCTTTTCCTGATGAATATAATCATCTTACCACCACATTGCTTCATGGGAAGGACACAATCACATTTGATGTAGTCTGCAGTGCGTTGTATAGATCTGAGACTCGAAAGAAAGATAAAAGAGATCACAGAGATACAACTGCAGAAGTCTTAACAGTAAGAGGTCGTTCAAGCAGCAGCAAACCTGGTAGAAGGGGAAAGTCCAAAGGGAGACCCGCCAAAGATGAGTGTGCCTTTTGTCGTGAGAAAGGGCATTGGAAAAAGAATTGTCCTAAGTTACAAAAGGGCAAGGCTATTTCTAATGCATGTGTAGTAGAGCATGATGAGGAGTCAGACTTTAGCTTGGTTGGCATGGCAATGGCATGTCATACTGATGAATGGATTTTGGATTCTGGATGTACTTACCATATGTGTCCTAATAAGGACTGGTTTTCTAGTCTTAAAGAACTAGAAGGTGGAGTTGTTCTTATGGGCAATGATAGTGCTTGTAAGACAATGGGAGTAGGTACAATCAAATTGAAGAATCACGACGGCTCAATCCAAGTCTTGACTGATGTTCGCTATGTACCCAGCTTGAAGAAAAATCTCATCTCATTAGGGGCCTTAGAATCTAAAGGGCTCAAAATCACTTTGAGAGATGAATTATTAAATGTAGTAGCTGGAAATTCGACGGTGATGAAAGGCACAAGGATAAATAACTTGTACTTTTTAAATGGAAGTACAGTTATTGGATCAACATCAACAGTTTCTGCGAAAGATGTAGATTCAGAGGCTACCAGGTTATGGCATATGCGATTGGGACATGCTGGTGAAAAAGCTTTGCAGACTTTGGTGAAGCAAGGCTTGTTGAAAGGTGCAAGTTCTTGAAAATTGGAATTCTGTGAACATTGTGTTCTGGGCAAGCAGACGAGGGTAAAGATTGGTTCAGCAATTCACAATACGAAAGGAATTCTGGACTACGTTCACAGTGATGTGTGGGGACCTACCAAAGTGGCTTCTTTGGGAGGTATGCACTATTTTGTTACTTTCGTTGATGATTATTCAAGAAAAGTATGGGTGTATCTAATGAAAAGAAAAAGTGAAGTATTGGATGCATTTCTGAAATGGAAGAAGATAGTGGAAACTCAGACTAGTCGAAAGGTCAAACGACTTCGATCAGATAATGGTATTGAGTACAAAAATGATCCATTTCTACAAGTATGTCAAGATGAGGGCATCGTACAACACTTCACTATTCGGGATACACCACAGCAGAATGGGGTGGCAGAACGCATGAATCGAACTATACTGGAGAAAGTTCGGTGTATGTTGTCCAATGCTGGATTGGGCAAGGAATTTTGGGCTGAGGCTGTTACATATGCGTCCCATCTAATTAACCGTTTGCCATCAGCTGCAATAAATGGAAAAACTCCTATGGAGATGTGGACTGGTAAATCTGCTACTGATTATGATTCTTTACATGTATTTGGTTCCACTGCATATTATCATGTAAAAGAATCGAAGTTAGACCCAAGAGCAAAGAAAGCATTATTCTTGGGTATAACTAGTGGAGTAAAAGGATACCGTCTCTGGTGTCCTGATACAAGGAAGATTGTCTTTAGCAGAGATGTGACTTTTGATGAATCAACCATGTTAAAGGATTCACAAAAGGATGACAAAACCAGTAGTACTTTGTAGCAGGTGGAGCTTGAAAAGGTTAATAATGATCCAGCTAATATTGAAAAAACAAATGATGAAGAAGTTCCGACCCATGAACTTCTACAGCAACAATATTCAATTGCATATAGGAGGCCAACAAGAGAGATTCGAAAGCCTGCTCGTTTTGATGATATAGTGGCCTATGCACTTCCTATGCACTAGTTCAGCTTGATGTGAAGACTACGTTTTTACACGATGATTTGGAAGAGGAAATCTATATGACTCAGCCAGATGGATTCAAGGTTGCTGGGAAAGAAAACTGGGTGTGCAAACTGACAAAGTCGCTTTATGGATTGAAACAATCTCCGAGGCAGTGGTACAAATGATTTGATCAGTTCATGAAAAGGCAGAGGTACACAAGAAGTAAATTTGACCATTGCGTGTATTTCCAGAAGCTACAAGAAGGAACTTTCATATATTTGCTCTTATATGTTGATGATATGCTAATAGCATCTAAGAGCAAAGTTGAGATTGAGAGATTGAAGACTCAACTCAATCTCGAGTTTGAGATGAAAGATCTTGGTGAAGCTAAGAAGATTCTTGGCATGGAAATATTTAGAGATAGAGCCTATGGCAGAGTTAGCTTGTCTCAGAAGCAGTATTTGAAGAAGGTACTACAACAGTTTGGAATGAATGAGCAGACAAAACCTGTAAGTACCCCGTTGGCTTCTCATTTCAAGCTTTCTGCACAACTATCTCCTTCGACGGATACAGAACGAGAATACATGTTGCAAGTTCCGTACTCCAATGCAGTGGGTAGCTTGATGTATGCAATGGTGTGTACAAGACCCGACATTTCACAGGCAGTTAGTATAGTGAGCAGGTATATGCATAATCCTGGAAAAGGACATTGGCAAGGTGTGAAATGGATTCTACGGTATATTCAAAAGACCGTGGATTTTGGATTACTGTTCGAGCAGGATAATACACTTGGTGAAGGTGTTATTGGGTATGTTGATTCTGACTATGCCGGTGATTTGGATAAACGAAGATCAACCACCGGTTACATGTTTACACTTGCTGGAGGACCAATCAGTTGGAAGTCCACTCTACAGTCTACAGTTGCATTGTCAACCACAGAAGCCGAGTACATGGCTGTAACAGAGGCTGTAAAGGAAGCTATTTGGTTATAAGGTATGGTTAAAACCTTGGGATTGGTTCAGGAGCATATTAACGTGTATTGTGATAGTCAATGTGCTTTCATTTAGCAAAGAATCAAGTCTATCATGCATGTACAAAGCATATCGATGTACGATTCCATTTTGTGCGGGAAATTATTGATGAAGGGAAGATTCGCCTTCAAAAGATTAAGACTGCAGATAATCCCGCAGATATGATGACCAAGGTGGTAACAGCAACCAAGTTCGAACATTGTTGAACTTGATCAATATCCTGCAAGCTTAACAGTTGAAGAAGGCACTATCAACTATTGTTGGCAAAGGAAGAAAGAATTGTGTGAAGATAAGATTATCCTAATCAAATCTTCAAGGTGGAGATTATTGGCTATAGCCCATCTTTGAAAAGTCAAAGATGGGGGCTATAGCAAGTTGGAAGCAAATGGCAGTAAATGGCACCGAAAGGCACCAAAAGTTGAAATTAGCATGGGATAATTGCAATTTTGGTCCCTATTTGTATAAGTACTTTGCAAGTTGATCCCTGAAACTCAACTATAAATAGGCCTAACCATTTCTCATTTTCTTTATCCCACAATTTGCCATTCTCTACTTAAGGTATTGTTCTCTCTCCCTATTTGTAAATTTTCACTTGTATTTTTGGAGTGAAATATATTTGTTAGTGCCCGAGGACGTAGGCAAAATTTGCCGAACCTCGTTAAAATTCTGGTGTTCATTATTATTTATTTTTCATTTCTTGTGAGTGTGATCATAGTTATTTATTGTGCTATTAAATTACGATTGAGGGATATTCTGGCTAGGAAAGATCTGGTACTTAAGTGATCCTTGTGATCCACCTCTCTTTCCTGGGAATTGAACTTAGTGTGATTTTTCAGTACAATAATTATACTCTTTTACACGCTTCCGCACAACAATGATAGATAGAAACTTATTTAAAAATAAAGGTTGCTTCTGTGTTTTATTTTAAAGATAAAGTCCCAATATAAAAAAATATTTTATTAGGCGAGATATTTTCTACTTATTCATCCATATATACAAATTTGCTGCTAAACTATAGAACTGCTAATTAACCAATACTTGATGTTGTAACTAGAGAAAAAAACAAACTAATAATCTACCTGTTTCATCATTGCAATTGCCGTTAGATTCCGGCAACCTTGCACTCTGAAGAACTCAACTCGGATTAACGGCCTCAACTGCGTGGGTCGTTTAAACCTGATCACTTCTCCCTTGATTTGTTCTCGAAACTCTGAATATAGGACGGCCGACTCATTTCCTCAACTGTCCGCAAACACGACTCCAACCCAATACACTTTTGACTTGAAATCGAGTTAACTTTTAAGGGATGGGTTGTCAATCCCGATACTTAGGAAAAATGTGAATACCGATTGGAAGGATTTTTAGTATGGATACGCATCTCACGATTTTTGACCGGAAAGAACATCGACATAAAGATAAGATGAAATTTAGTGAAGCATGAATTTAATCATGCTTTGGTTGGCTATGGATTGGATTTGAATGAAGATGATGAAAATTGAGAAAGGAAAGGACTTGAAAAAAATTAAATAAATTTTGGAACAACAAAGGAATGAAATTGGAAGAAACATTATGCTAATCACATGTCAAATTTGGAAGAAAAAGAATAATTTCTATTTAATTCCAAATGAAAATCAAGTGTAAAATGTACTGTGTCTCTCCCAAGTCACCTTAAAACCCTATTTATATATATAATATTTATTAAATTTCGCTTTAACCATTCAACACATAATTAAAATTTAATAAAAAATAAAATTAGATTTTTCCTAATGTTGACTTTGACAAAGTCAAAAGAATCCAACGAGTCCTTGACTTTTTTCACATTTTTGATTCAGCCTCACTTTATTGACTGTGTTGCAATTTGGTCCTTTTCTACTTATTTTTGACTCATAGCATCTTATTGCATCCCTGACAAGATTAAAATATAAAATCACTAATTCAGTAGAGATCAATTCAAAAATTAACCAACTTAAACACAAAAAGTCATGCAAATTAACATGTTATCCGTCAGAGATCTTCCAAAGAGCCAATGTTAGAAACAATTTGTAGTGTAAGTAAGAAAAATTAAGATGATTAAAATTAAGATTTGAGGAGTGAAATCACTTAAAAATTTTTAAATTTGTCTCTAGAATACAATAAATCGTAAGTAATTTAAAAATAAGATTAGAGAAAACGGCATTTTAAAGTTTGATATACGCATTGTATCTTTTCATCAAAGTATATATTTATGTTTCAGATATATATTTATGATTCCTAGGTAATATAGATAAATACCTAATCATCTTAAATTCTTATCAGTTTTTAAAAATATGGACAAATTTTTACAGGTAATTTTTTAATAAAATACCTCTAAAATTTTTTCACTACTATAACATTTAATTGATTTTTTTTATTAAGATAATGGTCAAATTTTAATCTTGACCCCAATATTATTTTGAAACTTAAATTCAAGAAATATGTGTACTTCTTTAAATGCAATATCTCCGTCATGTTTAAACAAAAACTCTTCGGAAAGCAACAATGAACCTAGAAATTGTAAATCCCAACATAGAATACGTTTGAGCAATGTCCAAATGTAGAAACACTTGCTAAAAGGGTCTCTTGCATCAATGCATATTGTGAATTTAAAACCTTCCAAGAGCCTGTCAATAGCATAGGTACCATCTAAGATAGTAGTAATCAATTGGCATATATATATTACAACTCTTAAAATACACTATTTATATAACCTTTATCAGATCAATTGGAAATTCGAATGAAATTTATGACATATATAACCATTTTTGTTTTGATGGAATATTTTTGCAGATTAACAAATGCACCGAATGTGAGCAATCTTATGCCAATCAGCGCCAATGTCCTTCCGATATCTTTCCTCCAACTGAGGAATTCTTCCTATTTGTAACATTTTCAAATTAGTTGGGCAATGCATCTCGTCCGGAAGAGATGTTAAATTGGGCAAATCAATGAGATAAAGCGCTTGCAGATTTGTTAGGTGTTGAAGCCACTCCGGAAGATACCGACACTTCAGAATTAATATTTTCCAGCCATAGACCACGTAAGTTTGTATAATCTTGGAATATTTGGAAGCCAGCGACTGATAGCTCTGGCTCCTTGTAGTTCCTTGCTTAAAAAAGTTCAAGGAAAGTGGGATGTTGGAACACAGGAAAGAGTGACCTCAATCCGCTGCAATTACGGATTTTTAATCTTTTCAATTGAACAAGATGTTGAAGCCCAAGGGGAAGAGACACCAGCTGTGGAATATTTGTAATCTCCAAACGAAACAGATTCTTAAGGGCTTCCCATTGCATACCCTCTAAATCAACATCCTTGCAATCTCCTATTGTTAATTTTTCAAGGCCGGGTGAAATGTTGCAAGTAATCATCTAGCATGTGAGTGTCCAATCCCTCAATGTTTTCTACATGGAAAGATTTCAATTTGGAGAGGAAGAGCAGAGGTTGAACTTGATGGGGTCTTAGCATTCATGTTCATCTTGATAGTCTGCTTTAACGGCCTTGAACTGGTATTCACCAACTTTAGCTGATAATTGAGAGAAGGATACAACGGCATTGAAGTCAGAGGGCAATCTTTAATCCATAAAGAGGAAAGACAAAGTTCGCAACTTCTTTCTCTTAAACAAAGGAATTAATGAAAGATCAATTGATATGTGATGACATTTTTCACCAACCTTACTTGCAATTTTATTTGAATCTACAATACTACTCCCCGTCCCTGCTATTGATTTAGCTAGGTCATACATTAAATCATGCATTTTACATCTCATACCCCAACATTCATGTTCTTGTAATTCTTGAAAGAAACTTCTTTCAACTAAATCATTAAAATACCCAAACTCAATCTCCTCAAGAGATTGACTTGGATTCAAACGCTTTACGAAACCTTGTGTAATCCAATATTCAACAAGAGTTTCTACATGAATTACATGATCTTTTGGTTACAATCGGAAATAAGCAAAGCAATGCTTCAAATGGAATGGAAGATGATTGTAACTCAAGAGTAGGTAGAATTTTACCTTCATTTTGAGATATTCTAACAAATTCATTATCATTGAAAGAACGCCACTCCTTTTTAGTTTCTTTGTAAGATAACGTACTTGCTATCGTCCTTATGACTAAGGGAACCCCACCCACCACACCTTTCCAAAATATGTTTCCCTATTTCCACAAAGGTTGACTTTGTTGAGTCTGCATATCTTTGTTGAAATGCTATTTCTTTAAACAAAGACCAAGCATAGTCATCAGACAAACCTTTAAGAACATAAGGCTGACATTTACTAGTAATCTTTGCTACTCTTAAAGAGCAAGTAGTTACTATTATCCTACTTCCTTTAGCCCTACCTACTAATAATTCTTTTAAACTAACACATTCTTCCCTATCCTCATTCCAGATGTCATCCAAAACAAGCAAATACTTTTTTCCACCAATTTTATCTCGAAGTTGTTTTTGCAATTGGTCCATTTCGAGATTTTGATCTGGTGATTTTCCTGTTGCAGATTTGATAATGTTTTCTACAATTATTTTGACATCAAAAACATCTGAAACACACACCCACATCAATTCAAAATGATCATGGACCATTTTATATTTATAAACAAATTGCGCCAACGCAGTCTTCCCTAATCCTCCAATCCCCACAATTTGAATGATGTAAACATTCTCTTCATTTTCAAACTCTAACATGAGGTTTAGAAGAGCTACTTTATCATCATCCCTCCCTATTATTTTATCTTTATTCACAAAAGAATGCGTTTGCTGCCCCTTTTTAGTCATGAAAGAGGTTTCCACGGGGCGGTGAAGCCAAAAGTGTTGGCCTC
The DNA here is from genome assembly GCA_005393395.2 of Gossypium australe. Taxonomy (NCBI): domain Eukaryota; kingdom Viridiplantae; phylum Streptophyta; class Magnoliopsida; order Malvales; family Malvaceae; genus Gossypium; species Gossypium australe. Next base: position 143,098,561 of record CM016624.1, on the reverse strand, counting down.
ACTTTAAATTGAAGCTAATCTCGCTTTAATGGCCCTAATTTTCCGGCCCATTTTGAGACCATAAGCAAACTGGTTTGAGCTTGAAAAGAAAAGATGTACCTCTTTCGTCAGCTTTTTCCCAACCAATAGATCTGTCCGCTAAGCTTCGGTAGAGAAATCATCGAGCAGGTCGTCAGCATCATAAAGTACATCTTTCAACTTTTCAAGCCAATCTTTGACAAGATGGCTGGTCACGGATCACTCTTCAGCGTCAAGAATAAGGTCGTGGAGGTCATCATTGAGATTCATTCACAGTCCAATTTGAGAGAGAATAGGGGAGCTCAGTTTAATAATTAGCTTTAAGGCGAGGTCGAACACAATTGCTTCGCCCATTGATGGTTCAAAACGATTTCAAGGCAAAAAAGTGTTTGGTTACTGCAAGAGGATGAGAAATGATTTGAAGAAGAAGAAACGCAGGTGTGAGTACATACATATAGAGTGTATGGTATTTTAAAGAAGTGACCGACCGACCACCCACCAAGTAGGTATTGGTTTTATATTAAAAACTTAATTAAGGGAGAGTCTTTATTTATATTTTTTATTGTAGAATACGATAAAACTCTTTATCATGAAATTTTATTGTTTTCTTAGGATTCGTATGTTAAAAAAATGTAAAAGACACACTTACAGTTACTAAATAGAATTTTGTAGTATGTGCAGGAATGGTGGCTAACCACAAAGCCATTGTGATTTTCCAGTGCAAGTTTTACGAAAGGGCCAAACATAGGGCATCACCATCATCATCTGTCAATAGCAATCAGTTGGCATATATATTACATCTCTTAGAATACACTATTTGTATAATTTTTATCAGATCTATTGGAAATTCGAATGAAATTTATGACATATATTACCATTTTTGTTTTGATGGAATATTTTGATAGATTAACAAATTGTAACAGAAAGTGTGGTCTCTGCATCTTGCAGTGTAAAAAACCGAAATTAAGAGAGAACATAAATATATATAAACATATGATAGGTGAGTGCTTGAATTTGGAAAATGAAGAAAGCAGAGCATATAGTACAACCATTTTGAAGGGTAGCATGCAAGCTTCATAGGCCTCTCTCTCCACATCAATTATTAGAAGCCATTAAATTGAAGTCTATGAAATGAGAGATGGAAAGAAGCACTAACCATGCGGTCCTATTACATCATTGCAATTATCAAATTATTATAATTTTAAAGTATAAAGCAATTAGATAAATTTTAATGCCGCTGTCAATAGCATAGGTACCATCTAAGGTAGTAATCAGTTGGCATATATATTACAACTCTTAAAATACACAGTTTATATCATTTTTATCAGATCAATTGGAAATTAGAATGAAATTGATGACATATAGTACCATTTTTGTTTTTTTGGAATATTTTGACAGATAAAGTAATCGTAGCAGAAAGTATGGTCTCTGCTTCTTGTAGTGTATGCGATGCTCTACCGAAGAATTAAGACAAAAACAGGACAAAAACGGACCAACCTGATTACAACCGAATGTCCCGGATGTGAGCAAATAAGGTCCTTCCACTGACAACCTATTTTCAACAAATGCGTGGGATGTGAGCAATCTTATGCCAATCAGCGCCAATGTCCTTCCGACATCTTTCCTCCAACTGAGGAACTTCAGATATATCTAACCTTTCCAATTTGGTTAGGCAACGCATCTCGTCCGGAAGCGATGTTAAATTGGGCAAATCAATGAGATAAAGACATCGCAGATTTGTTAGATGTTGAAGCCACTCCGGAAGATGCCGACACTTTGGAATGTTTTCCAGCCTTAGATAGCGTAGGCTTGTATGATCTTGGAATATTTGGAAGCCTGCTGCTGATAGCTCCAGCTCCTCGCAGTGACTTACTCGTAATTCTTCAAGGGAAGTGAGATGTTGGAACACAGGAAAGAGTGACTTCAATCCACTGCAATTACGGATTTCTAATGTTTCCAATTGAACAAGATGTTGAAGCCCAATGGGGAGAGACACCAGCTTTGGAATATTCTTAATCTCCAAACGAGAGAGATTCTTAAGGGCTTCCCATTGCAAGCCCTCTAAATCAACTTCCTTGCAATCTCCTACTGTTAATCCTTTCAATTGAACAAGATGTTGAAGCCAAAAGGGGAGAGACACCAGCTGCGGATTATTATTAATCTCCAAATGAGAGAGATTCGTAAGGAGTTCCCATTGCATGCCATCGAAATCAACCTCCTTGCAATCTCCTATTGTTAATTTTTTGAGGCCGGAGAAATGTTGCAAGGACTTATCTAGCATGTGAGTGTCCAATCCCTCAATGTAGTCTACATGGAAAGACTTCAATTTGGAGAGAGGAAGAGAAGAGATTGAACCTGATGGAGTTATACTGGTGATGTTCATCTTTAGGGTTTGCTTTAACGTCCTTGAACTGGTTTTCACCAGCTTTAGTTCATTATCGAGTGAAGGATACAACGGCATTGAAGTCAAAGGGCAATCTTCAATTTCTAAAGAGGAAAGGCGAGGAAATGCCATGGTTGATGTTCCTATAACTGTTGTGTCGTCCTCGTTGGACTCATCACCGATTGCTTCTGTTGTCCTCCACCAACACTTCATATTTGGGCAGCGCTGGATTTTGAGAACCTTAAGCAACGGGAAGAATGGTTCTGTGTTTCCTTGTCTTCCATTGGGGCCATTATCATCCATGTACTCGAGCTCAGTTAAATAAAATATATCCAACTGTCGAAGACAAGGCAATTGAGCAAAGGACGGAAGATATTTGACTTTACTAGGACCCCATATTTCAATATTGACTAGATTCGTGAGCAAAGAAAGCCAACTCGGAAACTTGGCATCGCCCCTCCATCCATCGATACGGAGCTCCTTGAGATTAGGATGGGGCTGGAGGTCTTCAAGTAACTTGTCGTCGTCATCATCATCATCATCATTCCATACTAAAACCAACGATCTCAAATGTTTCTTCTCTTTCAAATTAGCAGCCCTAAACATCTCTTTTGAATTTTTTACGAATCCCAAATTTGTTATTGTTAGCTCTCCCCGTAAGTTGTTAAGCCCACTCAATTCACTTAGATCTGCACTGGCACTACACCAGAACAGACTTTAGCGGCGTTTTTTTGGGCTTTTAGCGGCATTTTTAAGCGCCACTAATAGTATTTGCGGCGCTTCCGAAAGCGCCGCAAAAAAGCCGCTAAAGAAAGCGCCGCAAAATTTAGTGGCGTTTGTTGTGAAAAAACGCCGCTAAAGGTAGGGGCTTTTAGCGGCGCTTTTTAGGAAAACGCCGCTAAAGGTTGGGGCTTTTAGCGGCGCTTTTCGCAAAAACGCAGCTAAAAGTCATGAAAATTAAAAAAAAATTAAATTATTATAAAAAAGAATAAAATTAAAATATTATAAATATTAAAATATTATAAAAATATTTAAGGAAAAAATAATAAAAATTAAACATTTTTCAGCCCATAACATTTAAACCAAAAAAAGGAAATCGATAGCAAACAATATTCAACAAGAATTTAAAAAAAAAAGAAGCAAGGATGGATTTCTTCAACTCTTCATATCACTTTAGCAAATCACTTGAACCTGCATCTGAACCCTTTTCATCCTCAGACTCCTCACCAAGGATGGATTTCTTCAACTCTTCATATCACTTTTCATTCTCCAAGTATTGAAGACGCAAAATTTCTGCTTCTTTGTCACCATGCCAGTAACTCATACCTGACAAAAGAAAATGTAAAGAAACAAAATAAATCAATGAACTTACAGAAAAAAAAATAAACAACTTGGCTAAGATCAAAGATTCTTTAACTAAAGTTCAATTACTTTATTGTTTGTGAACCGAAAAGAACAATACTAACCTCTTGGCAACTTAAGATATCCATCACTCTGACGTCTATATAATTTTATAGTTGGAAAGTCATCACCTATTAAACATGTCCAATAAATTTAAAAAATGTCTATCTCATCAATGAAAATTTTCCAATGGTTAACCATTGGAAATGAAATGAAGTTAGGAAAAAAAAGGCTTATTTTGGTTGCAATCTATATATACCCCTTCGCTTTAAATCCGCCATCAATTAGGATTTTTGATTAGGTTGTACTTGCTTCTTGTAATAAATAACATACACACATATCTATCTATCTATCTATCTATATATATATAGATTGTTGCTTCAAGTCTTCAACCACACATATCTATCTATCTATCTATCTATATATATATATAGATTGTTGCTTCAAGTCTTCAACCACACGGACATCCCTTCCCACTTCTCTCATCTTTCTTTTGTTTTTTCCTTTTTAATTAATTATTATATAAATGATTGCTTTAATTATGGATTTTATAAAAACCAGATAAATTTAATTTGATTATTTTACTAATAAATTAATTCAATTAATAATATTTATTAATTTTTGGTACATATAGATTATTGGATTGCTAATTTACATGTCAACAATAGGTTTAATACTGTTATTCAATTTTATTAATTTATTAATTTTCCTGAAATATGAAGAAGGATTTTTGGAGTTAAATCAAAATTATTTATAAAAATAGTAATTAATTTCCTCTGCCTGTGTTGAGTAGGGTTATGTTTTCCTTCTCTATTCCAAATGGCTGCCCCAAAATTCAACTCTCTTATATTTTGTGTTTGACCTCAAAGAGCAAAAACTATCTAGGGATGGAATCTAAAATTACAACCCAATTATTGTGTATATATATTACAACAAATAAATAAAAAGAGTAAAAAGTCAGTAACGCGGTGGATGCCTGCTCTTCTATTCATTCCTGTCAAATTATTAGGATAACTAAAATAATAGGACTACTTTTTTATCAACTAATCTTTGTGTCAACCAACTCAAGCTGTTGCATTGTGGCAAACAAGTTGCTTTCATTTCAATTTTCAGAAATAAATAAAATCCACAATCATGTTCATCTAAATGTTCCTCTCATTTTGTCTACATCTCTAAATCCTCCTATTTTTATTTATTACACTTTAATTTACCATCTCATTATAATTTTTAAAAACAAATTAACCCCTTTAATTTTTCTACTTTCAGAGAAGCCTAAAAAATAGAATAAATCCCATATCAATTGATCACCTTAAAATTACTTAACATGAACTTTAGGGTCCACACGCAATTATATATACTTACTAGGGCAGTCACTATAAAGAGCTAGAATATAACACAAATATTAAAGGCTAAAGCAATTCACTTACAGTGTTGATGTCTGGATTAGCTGTTACAATTTGCCTTTCAGCAGGTAAAGTTTTGTTCTGTTTGAACTCCGCATCTCCTGCAAGTGAAAGAAAATCATAAACCAACAAGCAAATAAATATTAGATACATTGCCCCCTTGGATCTAGAAGGTACCAATAGCCCTGGCTAAGTTTAAACTTCCATTGACACGTCCGACTTGAATAAAACCACCAGCTTTCAGAATCCTATCTTTCTCCAGTAAGTGAATAAAATTACTAGGAATAGCTTAATATATTATATAATATAAACCTTGTGAAAGTAGCAAAAAAAACTTAGTAGGGCTTGTTTATAAAGACATGCCTAAACATAATACAGCCATATGCCTAAACACCACCACTTTGATAGATAACATGATCATCCAAAACAAAACTTCATATTCAAGCACACAAAAACCACCCGATCAGACATTCAATGCAGCAAAACAAAGGAAACTTCAGACGTTCAAGAGAGTCATTTTCACTAAAAACTATGAAGGAATTTAGTTGCCATTTTTTCAGCCACTGCTCATAATAAATTTACATATAGGGGGGTTACACAACATGCATTTGCTGTCTCTAAATGATGGCATAACATAAAAAGATACAAATACCTTATATATATATATATATATATATATATATATAGGCACACACTTATTTAACTTTATTTCTGATGGACTGAATATAGATATTATATTGCTTTAATTACATAGTAGCCAACATGCCATCAAGAGAGTCATTCTAAGATTTTGATCCATGCAACAACAACATATATAGGTTGTCCACTTAGCCACAAATATAAGTTCACATGCATATAAGAGAGAACTACAACTGATGGCTAAATATGTCAAATACAGTCAATACCAAAACACATGTATGAAAATGGTGGCAAATGGTTGATACAGGCCTAACTAATTGGTATTAAGTACAAATAAAAAAGTATAAGCCAAATTATAAGTGGCGGGCATGCAAATGCTTGCAAAAACACAAAAAGAAAAAGAAAGATAGACCATACTCTTTGTGGGTTGAGACCAGCAGCCGCAACATACATATCAAGTTTTCCTATTGGTATTCCGATCCCGTGAACTCCACTGATATAGTTGATTTCCAAACAACATTAAAAATCTGAGATTCTTAAAAAAAACATTGATCTTTTAATATGTTTGGAAATTTAGAAACCAATATAAAACGACCATACAGAGTTCAACGCTAGAGAGAAATGAAATTAAAGCAAAAGCAATTTAAAGGGACCAAAGATGAAGTTTAAACTAACGCTGGAAAGCAATTTAAAGGGATTAAATCAAATACCAATGTAAACAATGAATAACAAAATTTGGGATTAAAAAAATAGAAGCTTTCATTGAACCAAAACTTGCACACACATTAGCTAAATCATTTAAAGACTCAAGCTTTTATTGAAATCAATATAAACCCAGAAACAAGAGCAAAACTTAACAGTACGAACCAAGGAAATACCTCCACGACCCGAATATCCAGTGGCGACGGCGGAGAAACTGTGAACCAAAAAATAATAATAATGACGTTGTTAAAAAGTTGAGGCAGATAAAAGAGAAACTTACCTCAACTTGTAAATGAAAATGAAAATTTGTAAATGAAATTGAAACAGGAAATATGGCACTGAATTTATTTAATTTGTAAATGAAAATAAAAAAAATTTCAACTGAGATTCGTGTCTCAAAACTTACCTCAAATAGATTAAACCACAAGATTTATTAAGAGCTTCTTCTTCATCTTCTTCTCTTGATGAGAAATTCTTTTTCAAAGTCGAAATGAACAAGAACAAATGTTTTTTTTTTCGAGTAAAAGACGATAAAAGAGAAGGGGATTCAAGAAAAAGGAAAATAAAGGTTCAGGTTTTCTTTTACTGTAAAAAAGGAAGAGATTGGAAATCAAAGCAAAAGAAAAGGAAGAGAAGGTGCAGACCACAACTGTTGGAAATAGAGATGAGAATAGGAAGAGCAAAGAGATGAGAGTTAGGGATTTCGGGAAATCAAAAAATGGGGGAACAGAAAGCGTTAAGCAATTTTTGATAAACGCTAACAATACGGCGCCGTTTTTAACTAAAACAAAATGATTATTTGCTGCCTTTTTTGAAAGCCCCGCTATTTCTTACCTTTTGCGGCGCCGCTAATATTCTTGATACTAATATATTTTTAAAGATTTAATCAAGTTTTTTCTTTATTTTAAAATTTAAGTAATATTTTAAAGAATTGGATAAATTTTAAAATTTTTAAAATTTAAAGTTATTTAATATATAAATTAAAAAACAATTACTCATATACCCAAAAAAATTTAAAAAGTTTTTTAAATAATAGTATTTTATTTTTTTCATTTTTAACATTTATTTTTTAATGTTATTGGTTCTAAATTTTTCTACCTGTCATTAATTTTTTGAATATTTTAAAAAGTAAATTACAAAGAAATTTTATATTAATTAATTAATATAAAAAATTAGATAAATAATAATAGATCGAAGAGGATGAAAGAGTACTGCATGAGTTTTCGAAAATAATACATGATGGCCACTTGGATGATGGATCAGAATGTACAACACTAGTTTGTTTAAATCCAGACCCTAAGTCAGCCCCTAAACCCCTAAAACCTATAAAACCTTAAACACATAACCCCAAAATCTAAACCCTAAAACATTATAAACCCCAAAACCTTAAACTGTAAACCTTTATAAACTCTAAACCCTAAAATACCATAGACCACAAAATCTTAAATCATAAACCCTTATAGACATATAAACCCTAAAAGCATAAATACTAAACCTTAAATCAAGAACTCTAAACAACTAAAACCCTAAACTATAAACATTAACCCCTAAACCTTACGACCCACACCTTACACACTAAATGCTAAACCTTTAACACTAAGGCAAATAATTAAACACTAAGCGTAAATTAAACCCTAAACCCTAAACCTTAAAATTCTACACTTAAATCATAAACCCTAAGCTCAAAAACATGACACATTAATCATTTTCTCCTAAACCCTTAACCCTAAACCCATAAACTATAAACCTAAAACCCTAACCTATTAACCATTAATTTCCCTCTAAACCTCAAACCCCTAACCCTTAAAATATTAACCCCAAACTCTTAACCATTTACCTTTAAACCCATTAACCCTAACTTTTAACACATAAAACCCTAGGACAACCTTAAACCGCAAATCATAAACTATAATCCCTAAACATTAAAATAGTAACTCCTAAACCTTACACCCTAAACTATATATGTTAAACCATAACCCCTAAATAATCATGAGAATTAATATTCAATATTTTAAAATTAATACTATCTCTTTTACGATTATATAAGAAATTATTTAATATTTTTTTTCATTTTTAACAAATATTTTTTTCTTAAATAATTTAAACTAGAATCATAATTTTAATGTATTAAAATTAATGTTACCTCTTTTACAATTATATAAGAAATTATTTAATATATAAATTTAAAAACAATCAGTCATATATATCCAAGAAAAAACTTTAAAAAATGCCCAGAAGCGTCGCTAATGCCCAGACTTTTAGCGGCATTTTCACAAAAGCGCCGCTAATGCCCGGACTTTTAGCGGTGTTTTCACAAAAGCGCGGTTAATGCCCAGACTTTTAGCGGCGTTTGTCCAAAAGCGCCGCTAATACCTTTAGCGGCGTTTTTCCAGAAGCGCCGCTAATACCCAGACTTTTAGCGGCGTTTTCCCAAAAGTGCCGCTAATGCTCACACCTTTAGCGGCGTTTTGTAAATAAACGCCGCTATTGCTCATTTTTAGCGGCATTTGATAAATAAATGCCGCTATTGATCATTTTTAGCGGTGTTTGATAAATAAACGCCGCTATTGCTTATTTTTTGGCGGCGTTTTCCTTCAAACGCCGCTAATGTATAATATTTGCGGCGTTTTTCTTTGAAACGCAACTAAAAACGCCGCTAAAAGTCTGTTTTGGTGTAGTGTTTCCTTCAACTGAGGAACTCTATATATATTTAACTCTTGCAAATTGGTTAGGCAACGCATCTCATCTGGAAGCAATGTTAAATTGGGCAAATCATTGAGAGAAAGCCATCGCAGATTTATTAGATGTTGAATCCACTCCGGAAGCGATGTTAAATTGGGCAAATCATCGAGAGAAAGCCATCGCAGATTTATTAGATGTTGAATCCACTCCGAAAGCGATGTTAAATTGGGAAAATTAGTGAGAGAAAGCTCTTGCAGATTTATTAGATGTTCCCCTTGCATGCCCTCTAAATCAACCTTCTTGCAATCCTTTATTTGTAAAACTTTGAGACTAGTGAGATATTGCAGGCACTCATCTAGCGCGAGAGTGTCCAATCCCTCAATGTTGTCTACATGAAAGATATTAATTTGGAGAGAGGAAGAGAAGAGGTTGAACTTGATGGGTTCTTAGCATTGATGTTCATCTTGATAGTCTGCTTTAACGGCCTTGAACTGGTATTCACCAAGTCTAGCTCACCATCGAGTGAAGGATAGAACGGCATTGAAGTCAAAGGGCAATTTCTAATTTCTAAAGAGGAAAGACAAGGAAATGCCATGGTTGATTTTCCCATGACTGTTGTGTCGTCCTCGTTGGAATCATCATCGATTGGCTTTACCGTCCTCCACCAACTCTTCATATTTGGGCAATTCTTGAGGTGAAGATGCTTAAGCGATGGGAAGAATGATTCTGGTTCTCCTTGACTTCCTTCTGGGCTATTATCATCCATGTACTCCAGCTCAGTACAATAACAAATCTCCAGCTGTTTAAGACAAGGAAAATGCGCAAAGGACGGAAGCTGTTTGAAAGTACCCGATATTTCAATATCGACGAGATTTGTGAGCGAAGAAACCAACTTGGAAACTTGGCATCACCCCTCCATCCTGCAATACAGAGCTCCTTGAGATTAGGATGGGGCTGGAGGTCTTCAAGTGACTTCTCATCATCACTATTACCACGGCCCCATACTAAACTCAACGATCTCAAATGTTGCTTATCTTTCAAATTTGCAGCTTAAACTTCTCTTTTGCATTTTTTACGAATCCCAAATTTGTTATTTCTAGCTCTCCTCTTAAGTTGTTAAGCCCACTTAATTCACTTATATCTGCACCACCATGTGAGCCATCTTCATCCACTACAAACCTGCTTAACGTCTCAAGGGAAGTCAGTTTCCGTATTCCACGTGGCATATGAGTTAAGCCATAACAAGCATAACACTCAAGATGGGTAAGATTCACCAATTTTTCAATCTTCTTCGGCAATTCTTGAAGCTGATCACACCAGTCAAGTTTCAGCACTTGCAAATTTTGTATCTTGCAAATACTCTTTGGGAGAATCTTAAGATCTTCATTGTGAGAAAGATCAAGGTACCTCAAATGTTTTAACTTATGAATGGAGTGTGGTGTACTAAATTCAAAATGATCCAATTTTAAGACACGCAAGCATTTATAGTTTGAAATTATAAAATCCCAAATTTTGTCCCACTTCCTTTCACGTCTCTCGTTTAAAAATTCTAACAAGGTTCGCAATTTCTTTCCTTTAAATAAAAGAATTAATGAATCATCATTAATTGATACATGGCGACATTTTTCACCAACCTCACCCGCACTTAAATATGAATTTACAATACTACTCTCCGTCCCAGCTACAATACCAGCTAGATCATGCATTAAATCATGCATTTTACATGTCATCATTTTATCCGTCAAAATGTTTCTTCTTTCTTTACTTCTTGAAAGAAATATTTTTCAGCTAATTCTTTAAAATATCCAAACCCAATCTCTTGTAGAGATTGCTTTCGATTTGATTGTTTTACGAAACCTTGTGCAATCCAAAATTGAACAAGCGTTTGTACCTCAATCTCATAATCTTTTGGATACAATCGACAATAAGCAAAGCAATACTTCAAATGGGACGGGAGATGATCATAACTTAAGTGTAGGTAGAATAATATCTCCTTCAATTTGTGATATTTTAGAAAGTTCATTATTTTTGAAAGAAAGCCACTCATTTTCAGTTTCTTTCAAAGATAACGTACTAGCTATTGTCTTTATGACTCAGGGAACCCCACCACAACTTTCCGAAATTTGTTTCCCTACTTCCACAAAAGCTGAATTTGTTGAGTCTACATATCTTTGCTCAAATGCTATCTTTTTGAACAAAGACCAAGCATCATCATGAGACAAGCCTTTTAGTTTCAAGACATGGGATTGACATTTATTAGTAATCTTCGCTACCGTTAGAGATCGAGTAGTTACTATGATCCTACTCCCTTTAGCCCCACCCATCAATAACTTCTTTAGCCTAGACCACTGTACTGGATCCTCATTCCAAATGTCATCCAAAACAAGCAAATATTTTTTCCCATCAATTTTATCTCGAAGTTGCTTTTGCAATTGATCCATTTCAAGATTTTGATCAGGTGCTTTATTAGTTATAGATTTGATAATGTTTGCTACAATAACTTTCACATCAAAAACATCTGAAACACACGCAAACATCATCAACTCAAACTGATTTTTGACTATTTCATCGTTATAGACAAATAGAGCCAAAGCAGTCTTCCCTAACCCTCCAAACCCCACAATTGGAATGATATAAACATTCTCTTCACTTTGAAACTCTACCACGAGTTTTAGAAGAGCTACTTTATCACCATCCCTCCCTATTATTTCATCTTGACGCTCAAAAGAGTGTGTTTCCAGCCTCTTTTTAGTCATGAAAGAGGTTTTCGCGGGACGATCACGCGGAATGAAGCGAAAAGTGTTGGCCTCACTTTCAATTAAAGCTAATCTCGCTTTAATTGCCTTAATTTTCCATCCCATTTTGAGACCGTAAGCAAACTGGTTTGAGCATGAAAAGAAAAGGCGTACCTCTTTCGTCAGCTTGTTACCACCCATTACATCTTTCCGCAGAGCTTCGGTAGAGAAATCATCGAGCAAGTCGTCAGCATCATAAAGTACATCTTTCAGCTCTTCAAGCCAAACTTTGACGCGATTATCGGTCACGGATCGCTCTTCTGCGTCAAGAAGCACAGCTTTGATTGTGGATACGGTGCGTTCGAGGTCGTCGAGGTCATTTTTGAGATTCCACAGCAGTCCAACTTGAGAGAGAGCACGAGAGCTCAACTTAATAATGAGCTCTGCGGCAATGTCGAAAGCAATTGCTTCGGCCATTGTTGGTTCAAACTGAAATCAGGACAAAAAGTGTTTGATTACTGAAAGAGGAGGATTGGAAGAAGATGAAAAGCAGGTGGTAAGTATACATACATACATATAGGGTCTCACCACCCACTCATTAAGAAATAAATAAATAAAAATCTCAATATCTGTTACTTGAATAAAATCTCAGCTTGGTTGGCGCTGGAATTATATATTACACCACGTTTTACTAAAAAAAGAGAGTTGACGCATTGAACTTATTCCCATCACATGCTCATACTCTGGTAATTATATTTTATTTTACTCAATATATATAATGAATTTTGACTTTTGGGAGACAATTAAAATCGTGTCTATATTTTATGACTATAATTATATTTTCATTTGTTTATTACTATATTGTTATTAGTTGGTGTTTATGAGTTGTTATGGTGAGATTAAAACATCATTATTTATATGTATAAAGCTATTTAAAGGACCAAAACTGAAAGAAATTTTAGAATTAAAAATGAATAAAATGTTGGGAAGAAACCGAACAACCGAACGGAAGTGAAGCACAACCGGTGTTCTTTCTTTCCCTATAACTCCTGTCAAATATTATGGCAAGCACAATAGCACAAAAATATGTTCTCTAGCAACCTTAATCAACCACAAATCAACCAATGCAATCGCAACAAAAATGATAAATAGAAACACCGATATTTTTACATGGAAAACCCCTCTAAATCAAGGGTAAAAACCACGGGACTTTAGAGTCCGATTAAAAGCTCCACTATTATCAAATGTTCAGCTACAAGATCACAATATCAAGCCTACAACAAGCATTCAACTCCAACAAGGCTAACAATATGTAATCTTTAGCAAAAGAGAGAAAAATAGGAGAACATCACCAAAATAGAAGTTGCTCTAAAACGGGTATTTCTGACGCTACAGGACTCGGATGAAAAATCCGACCGTACAAAGTCAAGAACACCTTGTCGCCTAGTTGCTGTAAAAAAATCAGCTCAATCGAACCACGTATGGACCTCCGATCGAAGAGTTGATCACAGCTGCAAATGAGAAAAATTCTACTTCAAAGCTCTCTGTTTCTCTCGTTTACTCTCTTTAAAAATCTGATATTTGGCTCTCTGACTCACGTTAAAATATGGCTGGCCACACCACTCTTAAAAGGCAAAAAGAATGGCTGCCTACAAGTCACGTAAAAGGCCAAAGAAAAAAACAAAAGAAATGCCATAAAAGGAAAGTGCCATGTTTTATGGCAGGTTTTGAGGGATTCCCACATAGTGGGACCCTCCCAACAAATCTCCCCCTCCGACTATGTGGGAAATGCCTCCATGCCAGAGATCAAACAACATGCTTCAAACTTTCCTCTTAGTAAAGCCTTCGTCAACATATCAGCACCATTATCATCAGTATGTATCTTCTCAAGCTCTAACAACTTAGCTTCAAGAACATCTCGTATCCAATGGTACCTCAGATCAATATGCTTAGACCTAGCATGAAAAGTTGAGTTCTTACCAAGATGAATAGCACTCTGGCTATCACAATACAGGACATACTTCTCCTAAGTAAAACCAAGCTCATGCATAAACTTCTTCATCTAAAGCATCTCCTTGCACGCTTCGTTTGTTGCAATGAACTCTGATTCGGTGGTGGACAATGCAACACACTTTTGCAATCTCGATTGTCATGCCACAACTCCCCCTGCATAAGTGATCAAGTAACCTGAAGTAGATCTCCTCGAGTCAATATCTCCGGCCATGTTTGAATCTGTATAACCAACAAGAACCGGTTTCTCATTGCCGAAACAAAGTTTCATGTTGGAAGTGCCACGAAGATATCTCATAATCCACTTCACTGAATTCCAATGCTCTCTGCCTGGATTAGAAAGAAAACGACTGACTGTACCAACGGCATAAGCCAAGTCGGTCTCGTACAAACCATTGCATACATCAGACTCCCCACGGCTGAAGAGTAAGGAATTTTCTGCATCTCTTCCTTCTCCTTTTCTGTGGAAGGACTATGCTTAACACTCAATCTGAAGTGAGTAGCAAAGGGAGTGCTCACCGCTTTAGCTTTGTCCATGCTAAACTTTTGAAGTACTTTCTTGATGTACCTCGCTTGTGATAACCATAATTTCTTGGCCTTTCTATCACATGTCAATTTTATGCCAAGAATTTGCTTTGCTGGCCCCAAATCCTTCATTGAAAGGATTTACTCAACTCTTGCTTCAACTTCTCAATTCTAGAAGCATTCTGACCAACAATAAGCATATCATCAACATAGAGAAAAAGAATTATAAAATCATCACCAGAGAATCTCTTAACAAATACACAATGATCAGAAGTAGTCTTCTTGTAGCCTTGCTCCCCCATAACAGACTCAAACTTCTTGTACCATTGCCTTGGAGCTTGCTTCAAACCATACAAGCTCTTCTTCAATCTGCACACATAGTCCTCTTTCCCTTGTGCAACAAATCCCTCTGGCTGCTCTATGTAAAGCTCTTCTTCCAAGTCACCATGAAGAAAAGTAGTTTTCACATCCATTTGTTCAACCTCTAAGTCATAACAGGCTGCCAAACTCAGTATAGTTCTGATAGAGGACATTTTCACAACCGGAGAAAATATTTCTTCAAAATCAACCCCATTTTTCTGAGTATAACCCTTGACGACCAATCTAGCCTTGTATCGTGGAGATGAAGACTTCTCTTCTTGCTTCAACCTGTAAACCCACCGATTCTTCAAGGCTCTTTTGCCCTTGGGCAATTTCACCAACTCAAAGGTATGGTTTTCATGCAAGGATTGAAGTTCATCTTTCATCGCTTCAACCCACTGATCTTTGCATTCACTCTCCATAGCCTCTTCAAAACATTCAGGTTCTCCCCCGTCAGTCAAAAGAACATATTCATCAGAAGAATACCTGACAGAAGATCGTCGATCTCTGGAAGACCTTCGAAGTGGAACTGTTGGTGGAGCTATAGATGCTTGTTGTTAATCATTCACAACATCATCCATGGGAGCATCAAAGTCACCTATATCCTGATGGTCATTAGTAACATCACCATGCAAATCATCCTGGATAGGACCTGGTGAAGAGTTTAGGGGAACTGGATTCACATCAATCAAATCATCGCTGTCTTGTGAATTCACTTTCTCCGTCTTATCAATGTCATCAATGGTCTGACCCTCAATGAAGACAACATCTCTGCTTTTCACGAGTTTCTTCTGAACTGGATCATAGAGTCTATAACCAAACTCACCATCTAGACCATAACCAATGAAAATGCATTATCGAGTCTTGGCATCCAACTTGGATCTTTCATCCTTTCGAACATGAACAAATGCTTTACAACCGAACACACGTAGGTGATCATATGACACGTCTTTGCCAAACCAAACTCTATCTGGCACGTCACCTCGCAAAGGAACACTAGGAGACAAATTTATCACATGTGTCACTGTATTCAAAGCTTCAGCCCAAAATGATCTTGGCAGCTTTGAATCTGACAACAAACATCTGACTCTCTCGATCAATGTTCGGTTCATTCTTTCAGCTAACCCATTTAACTGTGGAGTCTTTGGTGGTGTTCTCTGATGTCTGATTCCCTGTCGCAGACAATACTCATGAAACGGCCCTGTGTACTCGCCACCATTATCAGTACGAATGCACTTCAACTTCTTCCTTGTTTCCTTTTCAACTGATGCATGAAACTGTTTAAACACCTCAAAGACTTGATTTTTAGACTTCAAAGTGTAAACCCATAGCTTTCTCGAACAGTCATCAATGAAAGTCACAAAATAAAGTGCACCGCCAAGTGACCTTACTTTTATCGGACCACAAACATCTGAATGGACCAACTCTAGCAACTCTGATCTTCTATGAGGAGGACGGCTTTTAAAAGAAACTCTTCTCTGCTTTTCTGCTAGACAATGAGCACAATCCTTCAATGTAGCATTCTTCAAGCTCGAAAGTTGATTCTTCTTTGCCAAACAGTTAAGCCCCTTCTCACTCATGTGACTAAGTCGTTTATGCCACAACTTAGTTGAACTGTCATTCACTGTCACATTCACTGTCTCTCGAGAAGCTGAAGCTTGCATCAAATATAAATTTGAGCTCTTCTTTCCTCGAGCCACAACCAAGGAGCCTTTAGTCAACTTCCACTGCCCCTCACTAAAGGTGTTACAGAATCCCTCATCATCAAGCTTTCCTGCAGAGATCAAATTCAAACGGATATTCGGTGCGTGTCTGACATCCTTGAGAGTTAACTTTGTTCCATTGTTACTCACCAAGTTAACATCTCCCATACCAACAACTGGAACCAAACCGTCATTACCTATCTTCAATACCCCAAAATCACCAGGAGTATAAGATGTGAAGAAATCCTTCCTCGACATGACATGAAGTGATGCACCAATATCAATCACCCAACTGGTCTCGTAACATGCTAGGTTGACCAAATTTTCATCACAAATGATCAACAGATCTTCACGAGTAACAGTAGCAACACGCTCGGATTTTTCATCATCATTCCGGTCGTGTTTATCACCAACTTTGTTCTCTTTCTTCCACTTGAAGCAATATTTCTTGATATGGCCTTTCTTACCACAATGATGACACTCAAGATTCTTGTATCTCGATCTTGATTTGCTTCGATTTTTATCTCTACCCTTTCCATATTTGTCTCTGTTTCTCCCCCTGTTCTCGGTAACCAACACCTCGGACTGTGATGTAGAACCCTGAGATCTTCTTCTAACCTCTTCATTCAACACACCACTCTTAGCCAAATCCAAAGTGATAATACCCTTTGGGGTAGAATTAATGAGCTAAACCCGAAAAGTCTCCCAAGAGTTTGGTAGAGTAGCAAGCAACCAAAGCCCTAAAATCTCGTCATCAAATTTGACACCCATACCAAGCAACTGATTCATCACGCTCTGAAATTCACTAACATGGTCAGCTATAGAAGTTTCTTCTTTGTATTTCAACGCCATCATTTTCTTCAGCAAAAACAACTTGTTATTGCCCGACCTCGAAGCATACAAGCTTTCAAGCTTCTCCCACAATGTTCGAGCATGTGTCTCCTGATCAATGTGGTTGTAAACATTTTCTTCAACAAATTGCCGAATAAAGCCACACACTTGTTGATGCTCAAATTCCCATTCTTCATCACTTTTCGAATCGAGTTTTTGAGTAGCAAATACCGGAAGATGCAGAGCCTTCACAAACAACAAGTCCTTCATTTTATTCTGCCAAAGTTGATAATTTGTGCCATTCAACATAATCATCTTGCTCGTATTGATTTCCATAATTATTTGATAAAATAACCGAGCTCTGATACCAGTTTGTTGGGAAGAAATCGAACAACCGAACGGAAGTGAAGCACAACCGGTGTTCTTTCTTTCCCTATAACTCCTGTCAAATATTATGGCAAGCACAATAGCACAAAAATATGTTCTCTAGCAACCTTAATCAACCACAAATCAACCAATGCAACCACAACAAAAATGATAAATAGAAACACCGATATTTTTACGTGGAAAACCCCTCTATATCAAAGGTAAAAACCACGGGACTTTAGAGTCCAATTAAAAGCTCCATTATTATCAAATGTTCAGCTACAAGATCATAATATCAATCCTACAACAAGCATTCAACTCCAACAAGGCTAACAATATGTAATCTTTAGCAAAAGAGAGAAAAATAGGAGAACATCACCAAAATAGTAGTTGCTCTAAAACGGGTATTTCTGACGCTACAGGACTTGGATGAAAAATCCGACCGTACAAAGTCAAGAACACCTTGTCGCCTAGCTGCTGTCAAAAAATCAGCTCAATCGAACCACGGATGGACCTCCGATCGAAGAGTTGATCACAGCTGCAAATGAGAAAAATTCTGCTTCAAAGCTCTTTGTTTCTCTCGTTTACTCTCTTTAAAAATCTGATATTTGGCTCTCACGTTAAAATATGGCTGGCCACACCACTCTTAAAAGGCAAAAAGAATGGCTGCCTACAAGTCACGTAAAAGGCCAAAGAAAAAATAAAAGAAATGCCATAAAAGGAAAGTGCCATGTTTTATGGCAGGTTTTGAGGGATTCCCACATAGTGGGACCCTCACAACATAAAACCCATAAATGTAAACAAATTTCATGGGTGTCATTAGCTTATTATATAGTTTGTGTCAACGCTAATACATTACTGCCTTTCTTTATAAATTTAGACAGCTTTGAATGTCTTTTATTTCGTGATTACTATAATGCAAACTTTTTTTTTGTGTAAATGCCCATTAAAGTCCCTGAACTTTTTGCAAGTGAACAAATCAGTTCCTCTCTAAAGAAAATAGATTAATGGAGACCATGTGCTTTTCCAAGGTGAATAAATAAGGACAATTAAGATGGATGTTAACAGTTTCTACTAATATATGACATTTGTCCAACTATTATTAGTTAAATTTTAAAACATAATATAAAAAAATCTATAAAAATTCCAATTCAAATATTTTAATATAAAGCTTTCATATCTAAAAACCCTAAATTAAATTAACTCAATTCAATTAAATTAAATAAATAAATTAGATCGAAATCAATTGATATGATTGGTTTAACCATCGATCTAGTTTTAACAACCTTGACCGAGACAACATTAATATATGAAATTAGTTTCTTATTTATTTAATATGGTTAGCTGCAACTAGAGATTAAAAATGAGAAAAAAAGAAACTATGAAAGTGAAGCTTGTATCAATAGTTTTTACCAATGAATATTTTATTTAATTATTTTGTGAATAGTAAATCAAACCCACTACTATTGAGTGAAAGAGTTCTAAAGAAATTTCAAACTACAGTATGACTCATGTTATTGGGCAATGAACATGAAAAAAATAAAATCTACTGTTGATAGAATCTGATTCCTACATATGCATAAATATATATATGGTAGAACACCAACCTCTACTGTTTCATTCAACTAAAATTTAACTGAGAAATTTAAAGAAACCAAATAAAATACAAATAATATTTAAAACATAATTTTTATATAGACCAAAGGTCTCATTACAGAGTAAAAAAGAAAAAGGAATTGTGGCACGCCACCGTTGATGAATCACTTCAATAAATCCGCTTATAACAAGCTCTTATATGATTTCGAGTAAAATCGAGAACCATTAAGCACAAGCAAAATGCAAAGTAACACTTTTGGAAGTACCAAAAGAATGTTACTCACATGTATCAATAATAAGACTTATTCTTCTTTTAGTGTTCCTCATTAAGTAAAAGCCAATTATCTATCCAATCTAATATTAATTGGATGCCTGAACACTCAGAGCCTTTCATCCATTCTATATGAATTTATAATCTCTTGCCTTTTGTTTCTAAGTGATGTAGGATTCATTTTCCTATTAACAAAATACATAAAACTAAACTTAGTACCTAGAAACTAAAGCCAAAAGCTGCGTCACAATAAACACAAACAAACATATTTTTCAACAAGTTTGTGTTGATATTGAACATATATTGTTTATATCTTTTATTTCAATGAATATTTTACTATTTTTAGAATATGTTAAAAAATTTTAGGTGTGCTTTCATGACAATCACAAGACACATATTGAACATGTAGACATTTTATCTCCTTGTAATTAAATTTAAGCTATTGGGATAACTTATTCTTATAAATATCATTATTATGCAAAGAAGGCATTGGATATAAGTAGAGTTGTTTTGTAACAAGCTAAAAAAGGGTTGCAATAGTTGCAGGGCATCCATCTTCTCATCCTCAACATTTGGTAATAGAATGGAGCTAAGCTAAGTTGTTAATCAATCATTAGGTGAGCTATGGGATTCATATAGTTTCAAATTGACTTGAATTTGATTGCTTTATGAAACCTTGTGCAATCCAAAATTGAACAAGTGTTCAAATATCAATCAAAAGATCTTTTGGAAACGGTCGGCAATGAACAAAACAATGCTTCAAATGAGATGAGAGAGATGATAACTCAAGTGCTGGTAAAATGTCACCTTCTAAGGATATTCTAGCAAGTTCGGGGTTTTTTTTAATAAAGAAAACCACCCATTTTCAGCTTTTTTAGATAACATACCAGCTATTGTCCTTATCACTAAGAGAACTCCACCACACCTTTTCAAAAGCTACTTTCCTATTTCTAACAAGGCTGAATTCACTGAGTCCGCAAATCTTTGCTCAAATGCTATTTTTTCAAACAAAGACCAAGAACCATCATTGATAATACTCTAAAATGACATACTTTTATGTGTTAATTGCATATATATATTGAATATGATTCTATTAAATTGTGTTTTTTATGGTTTTTATCTCGTAGGGACCAAATTGAAAGAAAAAGGAAATTTAGGGAAAAAGTGTGAATTTAAAGATAAAATGGTCCACCATGCGAAGTAGAAAAGAAGTGGTGTCAAAAATACTATGTGTGAAAGACTTGGGGAGGGGCAAAAATTCAAAGAAGAGATTCATAAACAATAAGACTCTATTTAAATTTGAATTTTATTAGGATTATTGTTAGGATTATTATTTAGATTTAATTTTAGCTTTTATCTTTATTTATCTTTTAAAGTTTTAATAGGAACAAATTAGGTTTTCTGTGTACTATACAGAGGGGATGAAGTGACAAAAAATAGGGACTATCGTTTCTGTAAAAGCTCCTCTCCCAAACAGCTTTTGTTCCTTTTATTATTCAATAAAATTCAATTTGATTAAACTTATTTTTTTCCCAAAAAGCATCCGCCACTAAACTCACCTAGTCAAAGGTTGTCAAGATTCCCCTAAAAAAGTTCATGAGGCTTAGAATCTGCACTTAGCCTCCTCGACGAGTATTCATCATTCTCCGCATTACGGGATTGACCCTTCCGTCCATGTGCTTTCAAAAGTGATCTTTTCATCTTGTGCAAAGGCAGCAGCTTTGTATGTTTTGGGAAGGTTGCACAGTTGGTTCATTAGCTTACTGCGTCAATGGTTGTTGAGCCCAAAAGACAAGATGGCGTAGCATTCGCTATTGAGAAGTTATGATCTAGTGTAAGACAGTGTAACAACCCGGTTTATACCCTAGTCAGAATAGTGGTTTCGGGACCACAAATCTGAGTCTGTATAATATTTTAATATTATATTCTGTGCCGTTGTCATTTGAATAAGTATATGGTAAATTTCCGTAAGCTAATTTGTCTGTTTGTGTAATCAATTTGACAAAAAGGACTGTATTGCATAAAATGCGAAAGTTGCATGTTATCTGTTAAAGCACCTATGTGTTGTGGCTTTTAAAAGTTATGGCCTTATGTGACAATTAAGCCAATTTTTAATTATAGGTAGTAGATGGCTAGGTGTAAACATATTATGTTTACATGTGTAGTTATATTAAACACATATGCATTTTTTTTATATATTGTATATTTTATATTAATGCATTATAATAAAAGAACATGAGAAAAGTGGCTTTATTCTCATCATCTTCTTGCCGAAAATATCAAAAGAAAAAGAGAGAAAGTTTGAGCTAAGCATTCGGCACTTGCAAGCCAAAATTTAGGTATGATTTGATTTTGGTTTTTGATAATTTTTACGTTTTTGCAATCATTGCTTCAAGAGCTACAAAACCCATGTATTAATTTTGATTATTGATGATGTTTTTGAGTTATGCCATTGATGAGAACTTGTGATTTTTATTGTTTGATGGTATAAAATAAAAGATATGTGTTAGATTAACAAGTTTTGTATTTGGATTTTTGATGAATTTAAGTAGTTTGGACTAAATTGTAA
Organism: Gossypium australe; assembly: GCA_005393395.2. NCBI lineage: Eukaryota > Viridiplantae > Streptophyta > Magnoliopsida > Malvales > Malvaceae > Gossypium > Gossypium australe. Next base: position 143,076,367 of record CM016624.1, on the reverse strand, counting down.
AAGTTATAAATTGGTCATAAGTGTGTGAATTAATGACTAGAATTTGATGTCTCCATAGAAGGGAAAAATGACCAGCATGTTATAAAACATAAGAATAAGGGCTGAAGTTTAATTTTCGAGTATTGGGGCAAAAGTGTAAATATGTAAAAGTTTAGGGGCAAAATTTTAATTTTGCAAAAGTTGAGTTAAGGACTGTTTTGAATAGTACATTAATTAAATAAGTGAAATGTGATGTTTTAGATCTCGAAAAAAATGAGATTTGGACCTAGAACGGAAGAAAAATTAAAAATCGGGAAAGTTGGTAAATTGCCGTTTTTGGATCTGAGGTAAGTTTGTATGTACATAATACATTGTTTTTATCTATGTTTTAATATTTTGTTATATTATATGAGATATGGTTGAATATGGAGTAATTACTTGATGTAAATTATGAATTGTGAAAGGAATATGGCACTATGTGTGCGAGAAATGAGTAATGGCACTATGTGTGCGATACATTACCGGAAGATGGCACTATGTGTTCGAGAAATGGGTAATGGCACTATGTGTGCGATACATTACCGGAAGATGGCACTATGCGTGCGAGAAATGGGTAATGGCACTATGTGTGCGATACATTACCGGATGATGGCACTATGTGTGCGAGAAATGGGTAATGGCACTATGTGTGTGATACATTACCGGTAGATGGCACTATGCGTGCGAGAAACAGGTAATGACACTATATGTGCGATACATTACCGGAAGACGGCACTTCGTGTGCTAATTATCAAATAACGACTAAGTGTAATTGAATATGATTATGTGATGAATAAGTGCAGGTATAAGTGTGAAAATTTATGAACAATGTGCTCGATATTTGAGCGAACTTTCGGTAAGAAGAAATGGAGTAAGTGAAATTATGAAAAAGTAAATTTAGAAATAAAACAGTTTTGGACAGCAGCAGTTATGTGTCTTTGAAAAATCACCAAAAATGGTGAAAATTGAATTAGAGGTTGAATAAGATATGAAATTAAAGATGGATGAGTCTATTTTGACATAAAAGAAATGGTGTAAACAAAAGAATTTAATATTATGTGATATTTGAATATTTGTGAGATAGGGTTAGAATGATTTGGGAATCCCCTATTGTAACTTTGAAAATTTATTAAAACTTGTACAAAAATAATCATGGGATAAAATTTATATCCCTGAATTTCTAAAATGAGTCTATTTTAAATATAAATAAACTATAATATCATTTGAGTTCTGTAAAATGAGATAATAAATTTTTAGTGAAGAAATGTCAAAACTGTTAGACAACAGAACAAGGGATACTTTAAAGAATAAACTATACTAATTGGCTAAGCCAAAAATTCTGGAAATTTTATGGTGTGGAGATATTTGAGTCTAGTTTCATAGAAAATTTACGGTTCTTCATTTGAGGCTCTGTAGCTCAATAAATTAATAATTTAGTGACAGTGACTCAAATAGACAGCTTGAGATGAACATGAATAAAAAGTGGAACTATGTGCAATTATGATTGTATTATCTTGAGAACATATTGCGAAGATTTATGAAATCCTGTTGATAAATCACTTATTATTTACATACTTACTTACTCAGCTTTGTAGCTTACTTTCCTTCCTTTCCCATATCTTATAGGGTTGTATGCTAGCTCGAGTTAGAGATCATCGGAGATGTAATCACACTGTCAAGCTATCATCGCGGGTAAAAAGTGAATACAAACCTCTTAAGTTTATTCCATTTTAGGCTAAATATTAATGGTCTTATGGCATGTATAGCCTAAGACCCTCATAATTGGTTTGGCCTAAAATGTTGGCCATTAATATTTAGCAGTTCATTTTGTATAAGGCCATTGATGTTGACTAGTATTATTTAAGTTATATGTTTGTGGTGTAAATTGAAAAGTGATAATTTGGATAAAATTTTATGACTCAGTTTAATACGTTTACAAGTGTATGTGTTCTGGTAATGCCTCGTACCGTATTCCGGTGTTGAATATGGGTAAAGGGTGTTACATTTAGTGGTATCAGAGCTACGGTTTTGTCGATTCTCGGACTAACGTAGCGTGTGAGAGTCTATCTATACATGCCATATATAGACAGTGATAGTGTGATATCTCCCGGCTCTAACGAAATTATTTTGTTAAGACAGAGATGACTTCCAACCGAGCTATTTTTGATGATGCTAATATATATATATTGAGGTGGTTGAAATGTATTTGTGATGAGACTAAACTTAGAAAGGTATGGATAGAAGTTCATGATATGTATGTGTTAATATACAGAGTGAGATAATCATGAGTTGAGAAATGAGGAAACATGGAATAAAATGAAAGTTTATGTGGTAATAAACCCATTCATAGTTGCTTGGCATGCATATGATGATATGTGCCCAACCTATTTGATCATGTGAATATGATAACTACACCTACACAAATTGATGGAATGTGTGGTTATGTACACTTGTTGAATAAGTGTAATCAGTATGTTAATGTGGTTAAATTTTATATTTACTTATTAAATTACAAATTGTATGATGTTATGTTTTACGTCTTTGCTAACGAGGAAATGAATACGATCGTTTAATGATGAATTGACAGATAAGACCATGGTTGGACCATGGCAATACGTGTGTGTACGTGTAAGACCATAGTCGGACTATGGCATCAAGTAAATGGTGTATTCGAACCCGTAAGGCGTTCTCTAATTTGAAAATTGCTAGTAAGTAAATTTCATTGTTTGAAATTATGAAAAAAAAAACATTCGTAAAATGAATAAGCATATTAAATTGTCCGAAGTGAATTATGTGATTATGATGATATTACGTTAATGATGAATGTTAAGTCATATGTGTGTATTTATGAGCATCAAGTTAGAGGCTGTATGACCTCACCCCCTTATTAGTAATGCTTTATGACGAATTTTACGAGAACCACATTGAATAAGTTCATAAGTGTGAAACTAAAGAATTAGTGATGAAATAATTAGTAATGTATACAGATATGAGAATAGTTGGAAGGTGAGAACAACTTTAGAAGAAATATCAAAATGTTTTAAAGATTACATAGATTATGCAATGTCAAAGACAAAGAAAAAGCTAGTCTCGGCTATTCGATTCAATTGAGTTATGTGTATTTATAGTATCCTCAAGTATAGTAATGAATTTTGTGTATTCACGAGTATATAGACGGATAGTCTGAATGAAGAAATTATATTCGGGAAAGTATGATACAGAGACATGCCTATTGGATTGTTTTACTCGAATGATGTTATTATGAGTTAAAAGTTGTATTGATTGATAAAGTCATCACATTTATGAAAGTTCGAATGATCTATGCATGTTAGCAAAAGTTCTAAACGGTTAAATGTATTATTAATCGAAGTTCTAATTCTGAGTTCAGTTTGAATTGAGTAAAGAAATTACGATTTTTTTATGATGTTCTATTGAACAGATCGGAATATGTTTTAATACATGTGAAGAAGTAGTTGCACATGCAGATGGTTAAAGTCACATGAGAAAAAAAATTGTTCGACTAATGATTTAGAGACAGTCACTTTTACATCTGTGTTGTGAATTGGATGATTCTGTATGTTCGATGAAAAATGGTATAAGCTTCCTAATCTTAACGGGTTAAAGTATTTAATGTCACAGAAGGATCTGAAATTAAGACAACATGATTGTTTTGAGATGTTAAAAGACTAAGAGTGATTATCGACTTACCTTTTGGAAAGCAAGTATGGTTACAGATGCTTGAATGGAAAATCTTTGTTTATTTTTGTGAGTACTAGTTACTCGATTTATCTTATTTGATGATGGATTAGTCTTAGATAAGTTAAAAGCTTAAGTGATACTTTCTTCATGAGTTGAGATAGCTTCATTATAAACTCTTTTCTAGTTCTTGTGAAGGTCCGACTTTGATAAAAGTGAAAATGATAGAAGAATAATATCAAATTTGTGTAACAATATGTTTGGGTTATCCTTTTAACGAGAAGAAAAGATTTCTTTGAAAAGACTAATTCAGTGGTTTAGTCTGATTTAAATCATTTGATTGAAAAGATAATTGGGTTATATGTGTCTGAATCTATCCACCTGACTAGAAATAAACTTTGAATGTATATGTGTGAATTGAGGGATAGTCTGGAAAAAAGAAATTATATTCTTGAAGATTTTATACTGAATTATATCCATCGGAATAATTCTATATGGAAAATGTTGTGATAAATTAAAGTTAGTTGATTGTGGAAGTTTTCTTTTGCACGAAGACAATATCAACCGAAATGTCAGTTCCGGTTCTGCCGGAGTTGAATAAAGAGTTTATGATTTTTAGTCATACATTATTGAATGGTTCGAAATTTATTTTAATACTAGAATGTGCAAAGATATCTTGTGATTCTATACAGTTAAAGTTACAAAAAAAAGGAGTTATGTGACATATTTGGTGACTATAAGAGTTTAAAACATTTAATGTCAAAGGAAGATCTGAACTTGGCATAGCAAAGTCGAATCGTCGAAAAACTTTTGAGTCTGTAAGTGATTCTTATCCGAGGAAAATGATTATAGTTTTGGATGTTTTGATTAGGCGATGAATACATGATTGATCTTATCAGGTAATCAACAGTTGTTAGCTGAATTAGAAGCTAAATAAATGTTTGTTTAGTGAAGTTGTGAAATTCAGAAACGTGTCAGTGAATTATAAGTTAAAAAAGTGGTTTAGCATAAATTGATTTCTGATTCAGAACCTCAGATATGGTATCGATGATTATTTGTTATTTTGAGATAAAGTGTGTATACTGAAAAGCTCTATGAATATACAACAACTGCTACAAGAAACTCTCAGTGGTAATTTACTTGCTCATATAAGAATAACAAGATGCACAACAGTTCGAGATATGATATAGGTGATGAGTGTAAAATGTGATATTTCTAACTTTATGGATTATAAAAATGGAGGGTTGATGAATTTTGTATCAGGATTATTTTTTATCATTGAAAAAGATGAAGTTATATGAAATATGGTTAACTGTTTGAAGAAATCTCTCTGTAAGTATAGATTTTCTCTTTTGATAAAATAGTTGAGTTTTCCATTTATGTGTTGGTAAGTATGTCTATGATGTTAGTTATCATTGTTTTGGATTGAGATCTGAAACTTATATGATAATTCTGAGAAAGATTACAGTAATTTGTGAGTATGAGATTGCATTGAAATCGGGAAACGTAAATCAAATTCTCAAAATATTTATTTATCACTGTGTTTTAGAGTTTCAAAGCAACTAAGAAATACCGTTGCTGTTATAAGCAATTACCGAACTTTGTTATTTTAGGATCGAGCTTTGTGAGAAAATGATCCAAGGGATTAATATCGTCAAATAAATGGAGCAGAAAATGAAAACAATTTAATACAGTCATAAGTAGTCTCAGCTAGAGATGATGTACAGCGAAGGTCAGATCAGAATTTCAATTGTGAGATTAAAGAGATTTGAAATCTGAAGCTATGTATGAATTTGAAATGTATTGTGTGGAAGCAAATCCTTAATCTACTTTCTGGTAAGATTTTCGAGGACGAAAATCCCTAAGGGGGGAGAGTTGTAACAACCCAGTTTATACCCTAGTCAGAATAGTGGTTTTGGGACCACAAATCCGAGTCTGTATAATATTTTAATATTATATTCTGTGCCGTTGTCATGTGAATAAGTATATGGCAAATTTCAGTAAGCTCATTTGTCTGTTTGTGTAATCAATTTGACAAAAAGGATTGAATTGCATAAAATGCGAAAGTTGCATGTTATCTGTTAAAGCACCTATGTGTTGTGGCTTTTAAAAGTTATGGCCTTATGTGACAATTAAGCCAATTTTTAATTATAGGTAGTAGATGGCTAGGTGTAAACATATTATGTTTACATGTGTAGTTATATTAAACACATATGCATTTTTTTTATATATTGTATATTTTATATTAATGCATTATAATAAAAGAACATGAGAAAAGTGGCTTTATTCTCATCATCTTCTTGCCGAAAATATCAAAAGAAAAAGAGAGAAAGTTTGAGCTAAGCATTCGGCACTTGCAAGCCAAAATTTAGGTATGATTTGGTTTCGATTTTTGATAATTTTTACGTTTTTGCAATCGTTGCTTCAAGAGCTACAAAACCCATGTATTAATTTTGATTATTGATGATGTTTTTAAGTTATGCCATTAATGAGAACTTGTGATTTTTGTTGTTTGATGGTAGAAAATAAAAGATATGTGTTAGATTAACAAGTTTTGTCTTTGGATTTTTGATGAATTTAAGTAGTTTAGACTAAATTGTAAAAGTTATAAATTGGTCATAAGTGTGTGAATTAATGAGAATTTGATGTCTCCAGGGAAAAATGATCAGCATGTTATAAAACATAAGAATAAGGGCTGAAGTTTAATTTTCAAGTATTGGGGCGAAAGTGTAAATATGTAAAAGTTTAGAGGCAAAATTGTAATTTTGCAAAAGTTGAATTAAGGATTGTTTTGAATAGTACATTAATTAAATAAGTGAAATGTGATGTTTTAAATCCCGAAAAAAATGAGATTTGGACCTAGAACGAAAGAAAAATAAAAAATCGGGAAAGTTGGTAAATTGCCCTTTTTGGGTCTGAGGTAAGTTTGTATGTACATAATACATCGTTTTTATTTCTGTTTTAATATTTTGTTATATTATATGAGATATGGTTGAATATGGAGTAATTACTTGATGTAAATTATGAATTGTGAAAGGAATATGGCACTATGTGTGCGAGAAACGAGTAATGGCACTATGTGTGCGATACATTACCGGAAGATGGCACTATGTGTTCAAGAAATGGGTAATGGCACTATGTGTGTGATACATTACCGAAATATGGCACTATGTGTTCGAGAAACAGGTAATGACACTATGTGTGCGATACATTACCGGAAGATGGCACTATGTGTGCGAGAAACGGGTAATGGCACTATGTGTGCGATACATTACCGGAATATGGCACTATGTGTTCGAGAAATGGGTAATGACACTATGTGTGCGAGAAACGGGTAATGGCACTATGTGTGCGATACATTACCGAAATATGGCACTATGTGTTCGAGAAACGGGTAATGACACTATGTGTGCGATACATTACCGGAAGATGGCACTATGTGTGCGAGAAACGGGTAATGGCACTATGTGTGCGATACATTACCGGAAGATGGCACTATGCATGCGAGAAATGGGTAATGGCACTATGTGTGCAATACATTACCGGATGATGGCACTATGTGTGTGAGAAATGGGTAATGCCACTATATGTGCGATACATTACCTGTAGATGGCACTATGCGTGCGAGAAACGGGTAATGACACTATATGTGCGATACATTACCGGAAGACGGCACTTCGTGTGCTAATTATCAAATAACAACTAAGTGTAATTGAATATGATTATGTGATGAATAAGTGTAGGTATAAGTGTGAAAATTTATGAACAATGTGCTCGATATTTGAGCGAACTTTCGGTAAGAAGAAATAGAGTAAGTGAAATTATGAAAGAGTAAATTTAAAAATAAAACAGTTTTGGACAGCAGCAGTTATGTGTCTTTGAAAACTCACCAAAAATGGTGGAAATTGAATTAGAGGTTGAATAAGATGTGAAATTAAAGCTGGATGAGTCTATTTTGACATAAAAGAAGCGGTGTAAACAAAAGAATTTAATATTCTGTGATATTTGAATTTTTGTGAGATAGGGTTAGAATGATTTTAGAATCCCCTATTGTAACTTTGAAAATTTATTAAAAATTGTAAAAAAATAATCATGGGATAAAATTTGTAACACCCCAAACCCGGCCCACGAGCCTTGACCGGATCTGGTATGTCACAGAGTAAAAACATTTTGAAAGATTTAACATTGGAAATCTGAAAAATATTGTTGAATTTGTAAAACGATGTTTGCTAAAACTAAGATAGGTGGATTTGATAAACACGATGGAGTTGAAAACTTTTTCTTTTCCTTTGAAACCATTTGATCATTTAGATTTTTAGAAATGCCGGGGTTATTGATAACTTGGTAAAATTTGCTACCCGATGGTAACGTCTTTGAAAACGCGTACGAGCACTAATTTTGAAAACGTTGCCTTTACCGATTTGCTTAACAGTTCATAAGCTCATTAGAAATAAGGTAAAAACTACTACTTAATCATACGAATAATAATAATAATAATAAGCGGCCATATTACAACCCAATCGAATTAAGCAAATAGTAAACTTTAATGGTACGAAATAAAACTTCAAAACCGAGGAACAAGCATGGCCACCTCGAGTCCTCTCCGGCTCCGTCTCCGCGATCTACTCACCTGAAAAAGATAGGGAAAGGGGTGAGTCACCAAGACTCAGTGCATAGATAATACACATGTCCCCACATACAGGCTTGGCCTATATCCACACAGTTCATACACATGAATATGCAATTATGAAGCCCAACCTAGCCATCCATGCTCCTTTTTCTACCCCGTGTGGTACCAAACCACTGGTGGTGCCAAACCACTGGTGACTTAAAGTCACGGTATCCGTCAATACTTGTGGTGCCAAACCACTGGTGGTGCCAAACCACTGGTGACCCGAAGTCACAAATCAAATGATGGGGCCAACCCATCGTGTGATACCAAATCACTGGCGTCGATCCCGTATCTCAAATGTGGGGCCAACCCACGATGGAAATAATCCACAGGGACGAGACGCTATGAGGTGCCAAACCTCTGGAGGTGCCAAACCTCTGGTGACCGTAGTCACGAAATGTGGTACCAAACCACTGGTGTCCGTCGACACGATTATTACTCCCTCTCATCAATCCCACCATCATCATGCTCACATAACAAGTATCATGATCCCATATATCATGCATTTGTATATAGCATAGCACTTAACAGCATATGATGGCATACACAACATATATCATAGATCGAGTAATATGGGACTTACCCAAAAACCAAGCTTATGCCCACAAGGCAAAATTACTACATGAGAGGTTATAAATATTATCATAATAACAATCTATACTAATAAAGTGTGTAAGAGCTTACACACCTGATTAAACGATCACCCACCTTGGGTATCCAACATCTTAGCCCTTATTTCGGCTAACATGCACAACATATACATTTACATATAACACATATAAACAAGCAAGAGAACAGTGCGATAACTACGCACCTGATCACAAACAGCGTTATGCCATCAATCCCGAAGCTATCCCTAAGCGATACTACGGCTACTTACCTACGCTGTTGTTCGGACGCTGGCCCACACCCTGGCGGCCAATCTCGTACCGCAGAGACTGTTCTCCTTTTAAACTTGGGGATAGGGGCTACCCCTTGAACTCCTTGACTGGTATTTGCCTCCATCAACACTTAATAAGCATAACACATTAGTCACTAAGCTATAACCAAAAATCAACCAAATCTAAATTTATCAAAAGCCCATGCCAAAACGATCTCGAATCCCGAAAGCTTACTTACCGAAGCAAACTTGAATCCCGGTTGCTCCTACAACCTGTCGAAATCCTGAAATAATACCACATTAATCCCGGCCCTTGACCAACAAGTATTAGAAAGTGCCTTTAGCCGAATACTACCCTTACCTTGCTTATTTCGATCCCGAACTTGCTTGCTCCTTGAGACTATCGAAATCCCTATTTGCCATTGTTAGTATCGGCTATCCACAATAATCAAGGAAGATGGCTCTTGGCCGAATAGTACATCACCTTACCTAGCTTTTCCAAGTCCCAAAAGATCTGCTTGCTTTTGTAGTTACCAAAAACCCTGCTTAACATCTTATTAGAAACGTCCAACACAAGAATACCAAGAACATGGCCCTTGGCCGAAACTACAACCCATTTACCTTGATATTCAAAATCCCGGGAGCTCCCCTAATGCACCTTAACGCTGACACATGCAAAAGGAAGCGTAGTCGATAGCACCTTCAAAACAAAGATTCGGCTATGGCCCCTCAATTGTAGTAGAAATATTTGACAATGGCACTTTAAGAGAGGCTTGATTTAATCAAAGTAAAATAAAGGAAAAGATGTGATTGAAGAAGAAAAGTTATGCATAAAAGAGGTCTAACTTTCGGCTTTTGTCAAAAGAAAACTAAAGTGCAAATTTGGCAAAACACAAGGATGAAGAAGAAAGGTTTTGAAAGAGGACATTTAGCTAGCACCAAACTTAAACCGAAAATACAAGCCTTTTGATTCATCCAAAATCGGCCAAACAAAATGGCAAGAAAGAGAGACATTTCGGCCATGCTCCCCTTTCAAAACCAAAGCCGATCAGGTTCCTTCTCCTTCCTTTTTTCTTTCGGCCAACACACAAGGATGAAGAGAAATTCCAAGCATGAAATTTGGCCATGCTTTTTGCATCACCAGACCAAGGCCGGCCATACATTTGAAATTCCAATGCTGCACATGTTTCTTTTCTCAATCTCAAGGCCGGCCAACTCCCCAAGCATGCTTTATTCCCATTATCATAAAAATAAGAAAATTCTTTGTTTAATAGCATGCCCAACACCATTAATAATTAAAAATAAAACTTAACTAATTCCTATACCTCATGCATAAAAATAATACTAATAATTTCCCATACCTTCCAAAAGAATAAAAATAAAATAACAAGCATCCCTTGAAGCATGGCTCACGCGTGCATGCTGCATGTTTTTCCTTCCCCAAAGCAAAAACCCATTCTTACATACTAAAAATAATAATAGAATGTAATGGTTTAAACCCATGCTTACAATTAAATACAACTCCCCATAATAGTAAAAAGAAATAAAAATATCCAGCACCCCAAGACTTTGTTCACGCGTGCATGGGCCATGCAGGCCCTTCCCACGTCGGCGTGAAAAATAAGAGAAACCAAGTGCGCCCTCAAAGTCTCGAACCCGAGACCTGAAGCATCATGCCCAAGCGTCCTGCCAATTTGCTACTGAGACTTTCATGCCATATCTCGTGGCAAATTTCTTTTAAACCTTACCTTGCCAGTTCCCAGGTCTGAACGCTAAAATGAAAGTAAAGCGCATCATGCGCGATCCCTAGGACTCGAACACAAGTCCTTCTAGTCTCAGCTCACTAGCCAAGCCCTTAACCACTCGGCCACC